>CAUYRT010074596.1:0-21779 GCA_963574885.1 Lepilemur ruficaudatus | reverse complement strand
AGGGGGGAGGAGGGGATGGGTATATACATACGTAATGAGTGCGATGTGCACTGTCTGGGGGATGGTCAGGCTTGAGGCTCTGACTGGAGTGGGGAGGGGGGCAAGGGCAATGTACGTAACCTTTTAATAAAAAAAAATAAACAAAGTAGATTTTTAAATGTAACAAGATAAGTCAACTTGAGTGGTAATATATTTTGGGAAACCAGCTCACTATAAATTGTGACTGTAAACATTATACTGTAAATGCTTTGTAGTTTTCCCCCAATTAAAAAAAAAAAATCCCCAATTTAGCTGCATTTTCTCTTAAAATAACCATTGTTTTTCATAACCCAATACCCTTGAGGTCCTTTCATAACGGAGCAAATTAAACACATAATATTACCTTGTCTTCTGGCCCGTTAAGCAGTAATTTATTTTTGTACATAGACCCAAGCCTGCTATATTTCCAAAAATTATTTCATGTTTTTTTTTCTATATTGAATAAAAGGGATAAAGAAACATGGGATTCTGAATAAAATAAGCCAAAATTAAAAAAATAAAATAAAAATAAAAAAAAGAATAGCCAGGAACATGCTGCAAGGAACATTGTCATGCAAATATATGTTTGAGTCCTTGTTTTCCATTTTTTTGCCTGATATATACCTGATAGTGGACATGCTGTATAGTATGGGAAGTCTATGTTAGACATTTGGAGGAATGGAGAGAAACCTTTAAGGGTAAAGTTTATCTTTTTCTTATTGGAATGCTAAAAGGATGATATTTTGTGAAGTTGTTGTGGCAGACATTTCTCAGTGTTCAAGGGGCTTCGTTTTGAACATGTAGCTCTTCCTGGGTGTTGGTGAGACAACATATTTGTATAGAATAGGATGGTTCCCCTTTTTATTCATGAAATCCAAAAGGAGGGTATCAGCTGAACAAGGTTGCCATGATGACCTTGGCGATAGTGAGAAGAGATGCCAGGAACACAGGCTGGGAGGGGCTGCTGTAGTGTTTCCTGGCCCCACCTGGCATCTCTGTCTTTTGTGCCTGGCCATTTACTACCACCTTTATTCAAGGGGAGGAGAGTGTGATAGCCATCTGGAAATCTTGTGGAATAGGTAGCTCTTCTTTGCTCCTAATCCCTTTGAGCATTGTCTTAATTTCCTGACTCTGTTTCCCCATGCTATATCTGAGCCATGATCTTGCTGACCTGGTGGTAGGAATTACTAAAATTACTTTTTTCTTTGGAGCAGAAGCCTGATGCTAAGGTGATGGCTGCATGGTGGCCATGGAATGGAAACTTACTTTCTGAAGATGCTGCCAACTGTTGCTGATATAATTTAGTGATAGTCTTAGGTTATTTGGCATTGCCTCAGACCTGGAGTTGCCAGATAAAATACAGGACGCTTGGTTAAATTTGTATTTAGATAAACAATGGATACTTTCTTTTTATTGTTTACTTCTTTTTTTAAAGATTAAGTATGTCCCAAGTATTGCATGGTACATACTTATCCTAAAAAATGACTTGTTGTTTATCTGAAAGTCAAATTTAACCGGCTGTCCTGTATTTTAATTTGCAATATCTGGTAACCTTACTCAGAGCATCAAATGGCTGTGAGGCCTCTACTTTTCTTCAGAGTGTTCTTCAGTGCATGCACTCCCTGTCTGTGTGGCTTTGTTCCCCATGCATGATGCAGCCAGCCCATGTATCTCAGGAGGCCAGTGCCCAGCAGGGGACAGGCAGCAAGTGTATCCAGTGACGAGCCATGGCAGGGAACACTAGGAGGGCTTGAGGGAAATCGCCCTGTTTAGTTACCTGTTTTGCACAGGTGGCCTCTCTCACCAGGAACCAGGTGGACATGCAAGGAGCATGGTGCACGGGAGCCACTGGGGCCCGCCACAGTGGGGCTAATGTCCCACCTGATGTCAAGGATGCAACTGCCTTTCCACTACCCTAGGGGCTGGGGTGCACACTGGACAGGGAGGTGATTTTCAAACCTGGAAGAAGCAGGCCTGAGTGAAATATCTCGGCTGAAGTCCTGAATGAATGGAGGCAGTGTGTGTTTGGACTTTGGAGGGTGGAGTTGGGGGAGCAGAACTTAGTAGAGGGGGTAGAGTGGTGGGAAAAGGGATGCAGGAATCAGACAAACCACCTTTTCCACATTTGTACCCCAAAGGACTGTAATCCCGGGCTTTAGCTGTCAATCTGCCATTTCCTTTAGCTCTACCACCCAGATATAAGATCACAATGGACTTTCACCCAAACCAAGCCCTTCCATTTATGACTTCTGCCCCCTAGGGGATGTTGCTACTGCTGTTATTTCCAGCTCCAAGCTTTCATATACCTGAAATTTGTCCCATTTTTATATTTTAAACTCAGTGGTTATAGCCACTGCAGCTGCTAGGTGAAGTTAGGCAAGTTTTCCTCGTGTCCAGATTGGCTTTCAAATGAGAGTTGATAAATTAAATTATGGTCATCTGTAGGGGAGTGGATGAAAAATAACGATTTAGATGCATGTCATAATGTCACAGAAGCACAGAGCTCTCTGGATCTTTTGTTATTCCTCACTCTCTCTTTTTTTCCCAGATGAAAGAATTCTTTATCTTTTCTCTCCACCCAAGCCACTACAAGCCAATGTCCAGCATATTATAGAAGGTTACTTTTATATACCAGGGGCAGACTGTAAAAGGCATGTGAGGGGCCCGTCTAGATTGTTTTCCAGGTTATTTTCTTTTTGACAGCTTTAAAAGGCATTTTAAAGTTGCCAGGAGAGTAGATTCATATTTTTATCATTCTACCTGCATAGCATTTTAGACACATTTATATTCCTGAAAGCATAATAATACATAACATTTAGCATTTAATTTATGACTCCTGCCACATCTGGTATAAAACTCCTTCTGAAGCAATAAATCAACCTCTTCATGTCAAATTGCCATTCATTCTTTGACCTCCTCCATAATTTATGGTTTGTGAGTGCAAAATGGGAGAAGCAGCTTAAATCAAGTGGATTTTAATTAACAATCGTAGAAAATTCAGAAGAATATTTGCAATTTATTCATGAGATGAAAAGGACTTTGTTGCTACAAAGAAAAAAAGAAAAGCAGCTCATTTCCATGGGTATAAATTGAGGTCTATTCTAGGTGCTTCGAAACCACAACGTAAAGATTTTTCTCTACTTTGAGTTAGAAAGATAAAGTGATTGTGATAGGAAAAGCTGTCCAAGCTCCTAGGACAGAATCCATTTTCTAGAAGAGATTTTGAGGGAAAAGAGGAGGGAAGGCATGTAACTATCTCCTGTTAGTGCAGCCTTTAACAGAGTTGCCTGGCTGCTGACACGGTGCCTTTCATGTCAAACAATTTTATTTCTAAGCTTTCCACAGTGTGTCCTAAGTAGCTTCTATTAGCATTGTCCTGTTCGTTTCCTTGGCAACAGAGCTGGTCAATTTAGACACCATTTAAGAGCGGTGGAAAAAAGCAACAACCAGCAGTGTGATGGGCAAAATTACAGAGAACAAGCCGAATACAATCCTCGCCCGAGGAGAGGCATTTTCTTCCAGGGCCCATTTTATTTTAATTAAAATTGAAAAGCTCTTTTAAACAAGGCCCTAGATTAAGCACAGGCCAGAGTAATCTACTGTACAACCATTGCGGCCGCATTCCTTAATATTATCTCTTTAACCTTAATGGATTGCTTACACTTTTTGAAATAAACAAGGAGGGAAAACCTAGGGGCAATATGGCATCTTGTTGTTATCCATCTTTAGAGTGAATATAGGATGGAGAGACACCACTCTTTTCATGTCTAGAGTCTTATTTAAGTGGAGCACAAGAGAACCACCAGGTGCCCCATGCAATGATTATAGTTTATCTTGCCTGAGAAAATAAACTTTCATTTCAATTATCATAGGTGGTCTCATTTGCCATTTACCTCATTTCTTTTGTTGCAGTTATTTTATGTAGCAATTAATTTCCAATAACTTTATGTGGATCATTTTGAACATAGAACGGAGTAGAAGTTTGCAATTTTCAGGACTGAGTTTTATGTTGATAGTTGGCTTTGCACTGTTATTGCATTCACAACTTTCTTGTGTGTAGGATGAGACAACATAATTTGAGAATAGGGATAATATTTTCTCTTACTACAGGATATGTTAGGATGAAAATAAGTTAATTTATCTGCTACATATATTTGCAAATAAGACAAAAAGATAGATTACTTCTATAGAGTCTTGAAGTCAGCTTCAATATTATTTTCACTTTAAGAAAGTTGGACAAGAGAATTTGTACTTATGATTAGGGAATTCTTGACGATACTGTTTGTATTATGGTGAATGCACTGCGATATTTCAGGATTTGCATCTTTCATTCTTTTAAATGACTATCACCTAAATAGAATCCTGAAAGGCAATGAAGCCTCTTCATTGAAAGTATGAAAGCAGAAACATAAATTTTGTTATTGGAGATATCTTAAGGAGGATTCAGGCCCCAGCAGGATATTCAATGACAAAATCCGTTCTTATATTTACATTCCTATCCCAGAAGATGGACTAACTCATGTTCCCCAAAGGAGCCCATGGCTTAGTGGGAGAAAATGACACCTTCACTTTGTTACTGTTATCTGGGAATATGCTTCACCTTTTTCTGCAGGGCTTCTGTATTTCCTGGGGGAAAATACAGAAATGTTCATTTCTAAGCTTTTTGGATTCCTCTCTTACCTTATGAACAAATATAATAAGTGACCCAGTGTCCATGAAAGTTCCTGATAAAATATTACTAGGGTCGAGTTTCTGAGATTTCTCTCTACTTCTCCATTTAGTAAGAATCAGCCTGGATCATGTTTCCCATTGAAAGTGTTGCTGGAGGCTTAAAACCATTCCAGTCAAGATCTCCACGACTACGTAACAAAGATGCCAATTAATGACGGCTGTAAAGGGGTAGAGCAAAGCCCACCAGTTATTTTCCCATATGGTGTATACGAACAACTTGATACGTAGGCTGACATTTCATCTTTGGTATTTACATAATGCTTACCGTGGAGATTGATTGGAAGTAGCTCCATAGATGTGACGGACTGCAGATGATAAGGGCAGACACCATCCATCTTTTTCATTATGGTGACTATTTTAATGAACAGACCAACTTGTTTCTGGAGTCCATTAAATTGGTTGACAGTATAAACATCTGGAGAATAGTGCTGGGAATCGAGTTTGGCAGGTGAGGGCTCTTTGCCTAGCAGGGAGGAGGTGTGGGATTCCTTGGGGGCTGCTGCTTCTGGGGAGAACCACACAAGCTGCCCAGTACAGGAGACCCAGCTGTCCTTGACACGAGGGGCTCAGGATATAGAAAAGATTTGTGCCACCGAAATGGCACACAGCCAAGAGCATTTTCTGTCTTTTTACATTCTTTCAGCATTCTCTCCCATGTCTAGCCTCTCTTAGTTTCCTGAGCTCCGAACCTGATTCATGAAATAACCTTGAGCAATTACCACCTCTCTTGGCCTCCCATTCTCTCATCCGTGAAATGTGGATCCCATGGACTCTCAGTTCCCTCTCTCTATGGAATAACTCATCCTGAAAAGCAATTTGATCTCTATAGGGAAAGGTGTTACATGGCAACACGGATTTATATTTGATTCCACACCACCCACAAGTTCAATTTGTGTGGTCCCAGCCTGACTCCATAAACAATGTAAGTGTTTCTTGGGGTGTATTGGCAGTAACACCTGAGCGAGGAAACTTTTTAAATCTCTACATTAGCAGCATTGGCACTTTTTTTTTTTTAAATCATGCTTTTGTCCTTGTAAAACAGATTTTTAACTGTAGTACTACTGGCATGTGGGGATGAATAGTTTTTTGTTGTGTGTGTTGGGGGGCTGTCTTGTGCTTTGTAGGCTGTTTACTATATACCAGTATCACCATCCCACCTACTCCAACTTGTGACAAGCAAAAATGTCTGCAGTCATAACCAAAAGTCCTCTGTAGGTACAAAATCTCTCCCAGTTGAAGATCGCTCCTCTAAAACGTGCTTTGATAGTCTGGGATGGGAGTAGTGCTTGAACCTGGGCCTCAGGGGGAGGGCTTATATAAATTAGCTGGTAGCCTCCAAGGTTTGAAGCAAATCCAAGAAAGAAAAAAAAAATCTCATTTTTGTATTTGAGTGCAGTTTGTTTCATGATACTCTCCTAGCACTGTTTTCCATGAGATTGCTGCTGCCTGTCATAGTGATAAGAACAAACAAGAGATGCTGGCTTCTGCACTCTGAGCTTTTCTTAAATGAAGACTAAGGGTTCTATTAGGTGTGTTTGAAGTCTCTGGATGGAAAAGCAGACACCCAGTCTTGCTGTATGAGATACAGTCTCCTCAATAATGATGCTATATGTTTACTTAGAAAAGCGCTGGCTTCACAGTGGCAGCCCATTAGCTGGTTTTGTATCCAACAAGCATACCCATTGATTCTTCTCATGTTCAGAGTATGATATAAAGGCTTGCACTGTGCTGGGCAGGCACAGTCTTTAAACATGATGTAATCATTGTACTTAAGTCATAAAACAATCAGGAAGGACCCTGACTGAAATAACTAAGAGATGAAACATTGCATCTGCCACAGCAGGCCAAGGAACAAAGAAGTATTTAGAGATTTGGTTAAATATTCTGTCTGCTATCTGAAAATGCTGGGCACATTTTTATTTTTTTTATTTTTATTTTTTGAGACAGAGTCTTGCTCTGTTGCCTGGGCTAGAGTGCCGTGGCATCAGGCTAGTTCACAGCAACCTCAAACTCCTGGGCTCAAGCAATCCTACTGCCTCAGCCTCCCAAGTAGCTGGGACTACAGGCATGCGCCACCATGCCCGGCTAATTTTTTCTATATATTTTTAGTCATCCAGCTAATTTTTTTCTATTTTTAGTAGAGACGGGTTCTCACTCTTGCTCAGGCTGGTCTTGAACTCCTGACCTTGAGTGATCCTTCTGCCTCGGCCTCCCAGAGTGGTAGGATTACAGACATGAGCCATCATGACCGGCCTGGGCATATTTTTTGAAAAGCATAATGAAATATTATTGGAAGAGAATGCCTTATCTCAAAGTTAAGACAAGTATTTAAGAATTTAAAATTATTTTTTTTAAGGATCAAATTTTTTAAGAATTTGAAATTCTCAGACAAAATGCCACTATCACAAACCTATGTCCATTGAGTACTACTACTTTCTGTATTATAATTTATAGGACACCTTACCTAACTGGAATTTGACTGACAGCTTCACTTTTTCAGAAGACAGACGTAAAATCAGAAGGCAAAACAAAACAAAAAATGCACAAGTTTTGTGTGCTAATCAATCAATCAAATAATTTTGCTCTCCAGTATTATGATTTTTATTGCAATAAAAAAAATAAATAATTTTCTTCACATCAGTTTCTTCACGTGCATTCAATGACAGCCTTGAGAGAAGGGGCCTGCTCAGGTCTGGGAAGCAGGCTCCATGGTGTATACGCAGAAAGTCTCAGGCTTCAGGTAACAGGTTTGTGTCCAGGAGTGTGGGCTCCAGGTATGCGAACCTTCTCTTGGGTTTTTGGACACTGTAGATACAGGGAGGATCTTGGCTGGAGGAAGGACAGACTAAGGCCCTTTAAAGCAAAGGGCCCAGCATAGGATCCTTTTGCCTGCATCTAAAGATAGTACTCTTGACAGTCAACCCAGAACCAGAATTTAGCTGAAATAAGACAGATGGAATTGATTTCAGTTAAATAAGTTGACATACATAAACCACTAAGAAGAGTACCTGGCACATGGAGACACTGTGTAGGCATTAGCTATACTGTCACTAGTGTTGAGAAAACCAAGCCAGGTTTTGGCTTATGGCATATTTTGGGTGTATTTCACAAAAACAGAATTTGCTTAAAACAAGAAAAAGATTTTTACAAAAATTTTCCGGCACTATTATCTTCAAATGGTTGTTCCATTGCCATAGTATATTATTTAAATAATGCTGTGAACTTTTGAATTTTGAGGTTCAGTGGCTCATAATCCCCCCTACAGTCTGTCCACCACATGTATCCCTCAGGATGGGAACGTAGCCCATGTCTCTGGGTCGTGCTTCTGTTGGTCAGTTTTTGGTGGCCAACATCTTACATTAGGCCTTGTTTTACCATCTTACAAATATTTAGCATGGTCAGGTGAAAATATTGGTGACAATGCAGATAAAATGGTCTAAATTCATCAATACTGCTGGAAAGACTACTTGGAAGGCACATTGTTTAAGTGGTTGGTCAGTTGTTTACTTTTAAAAATTGGCTATGGCTTGAACTTACAGCTTAGTTGTTTGGTCAGGTGTTTATTGATCTATTATTTCAACTTCACTTCCAGAGGAATGATTGGCTTGCTTATTTTTTTTTTTAATTTTTACTTCTAGCCACATTAGTTACTGATTCTATTATTCTTAATAGAATCTGTTAACGCAACCTTGATGTAATCTGTTTTGGGAATCCTTTAAGGATATTGCCACACTAACTATCTCAAAAAGCTAATGATAGATTGACATACAAAACTTTAAGAGTGGTGACTTTTCCCCTCCTAATCACCTATGAATCATTGAGCTCCGCATGAACCCAGGGTAGAACTGACTAGATCTCTCTGAGTTAACAAATCAAGGTGTCAAGTTAGGCTCGTTTGTTACTTCTGAATGCCAGGAAGCCTGTCCTAACATCCTAAAATAGCAAGGGGCTCCAGAATGAATCATCTCAATTTATTTTAGGATTTCAGTTTCCACTGAGTAATTTTTACAATTCAGTTCATCTAGTTTGAGAGAAGTCTAGCCAGTAGGGCTGTGACAAATCAGGGTAGGGAACTTGATAATGAAAGGGGAGACGTGATAAAAAGCAAACTTTTAATTTTAGAATAAGGTCATCTTCATTGTTGAGCTAAGCTTGTTGCCATTCAAGCAGTAAGAGGCTAGATATAAATCCAAGGGAGGGTGGTTAAAAGCTACAGTGTTTATATTATACACACCATGTTGAGCCATTGAATGTTATTCCATTTATAGAAATAAAGAAATAGAAAGATAACTGTGTAGCAACATAAAATACATTCAAAATATGAACATATTTGTGATAATTGTGTAGCAGCATAAAATGTATTCAAAATACTAGCATACTTTCCTTCTAAGAAAATAAGGTCATCTGGCAGGGAGACACATGATTTTTTTCTCCTGTCTTTGATTCATTCCTGTTTAAACTGGTGCTGCCTTCCTCCTTCCTCATTAGTAAATCACTTTGGTTCCTATTGAGAAGAAAAAAATAAACCCTTCCTTTATCATCTCAGAAAAGCCTCCTATTTATGTATATGGTCTCCACTCTCACTTATGATGAATTTGTGCTTTGAAAGAAGCCCACATTTCCCTTCCATATGTTCATGGAAACATACAGAAGAATGGCCACATATTTTTAATATCCTCATTTTATAAGAATATTAATAGAGTTATAACTCTCAGTAGTTCCTCTGGAAAATAAGTCATTAAAAAAATGCTCATATAATATGGTGGTCTTGAGATTAGAAATTAAACTGAGGCTCCTTATTTGGAATTAGGACCAATTTAAGAGAACTTGTGAAGTGAATTGAGTTCTTCTTTGGGGAAGATGATCTGCTTTCGGGGCATGTGATGTGCCCAGTTTGCTTGTTCTGATCAGCTCCTCAGAAACAGCTCAGGCTCCTGAATTTTTCCTTTCCACTGGGTGCCCACGAGAACACGTGTCTATCTCGTTGTCCATTCCCTTGGCACTGTTCTTTGTTTCTCAAGGAGGCGGCCATCTAGTCTGAGAAATTATGCCAATGGAATGTAGATGCGAGGCCCAACCGAAGAGAAAAGTGCCCACTGAGGGCCCCCAAGACACTGCCTCCCCCATGGCGTTTGCGCAAACACAGAGGTGTTACGTTTTAACATCCTCAGTTCGCAGAACAGCAACCCAAGAAGCATCTGGGCGAAAAGAAATCTCAGGGCGGGCAGTGGATGCAGCGCCTGGTCAGCCCAGCCAGTGCACGTGGGATCCGCCACCAGCAAGACTTGGGACTTTGGGTGGTGGCCAAAGTCCCAAGGGCAGGGACTTTGTGAGGGCAGAGCAGAGCAAGACTTGGGAGGGTGTCTGTCACCAGAGGTTTCAGACTCTCGTCGTCTGTCTCCGAAGCGGACGACCAGGGCTAGGGAGGCTGCAGGGACTGGCCTCAGCCGGTTCCTGGTAGGCAGTGGCGATGTCTGCGTCTCCCGAGGTGGGGGGGGGGAGGTGACGGGGACACCCGTGCATGGTGTTTGGGGCTGAGGACTCTTGTGCCCGGGCTCAACATGCTCCACGCTGTGGGAAAGTGACCATTTGGGGAGTACTTTAAACGAAGAAGGAGCCCGAAGGGGATGGAGATGGAGACTAGATCCCAGTTGAACTCTTGGCTGTCCCAAGATAGGTCGCACATTTTGGGATTCAAAGGGAGAGGCCAGAGCCCAGAATCCACTGGGCTCAGGGTTGGTGGCGTCTGAAGTCCTGGCTCCTGTTCTGCGGAATCCCAGGCCACCATGCTGATCCATTGCTGACGTCCCACACCTGGTGTATCTAGCATTCAGAAGACCCCAGCCTGTGCGTTTCTATGCTCCTCCTTCTCAAAATATTTGTTAATTTAAAAAGATGCTTGTTCTGTCTAGAAACTTTGCAAATTACAGAAGAGTTGAAAGAAAAAAACCAAAAGGCATCATCTACATTTCTCTTGGAGCCAATCACTGCTAACGATATTTTGCTTTTATGTTTATTCCCATTTCTTTTCCAAATTAAAAACCTATAGTGATATTTTTCTTTCTTTTTGTTTTTTTTATCTTTTCTGAATATAAAAGTAGCATATGTCCATTGAAGAAAAATTGGACAATGCCAGCAAATACAAAGAAGAAAATATATCTTTAATAAGCTTGCACCTACAGCTAGCCTGAGCCACCTGTTTCTTTCAATCTCTTAACAAAATCTGTAAATCCCCATTTCACTTCATCATCATAAGTTAACCAGCATAAAGCTAGAAGGAGTCACTGATGTTTTTCACTTGGGTAAGAATGAAGACTTTTCAATCAGTTGCTAAAATCTGTTTCAATTTGAGGCAAAGCTGGATACAGGGGAGCTCTCCTGTCAAAAGAAGACTTCTGCTCAGACTTCCTCCTGTAATAGCATTTTAAAGCCCATGATAGAATATTCTGAACATGGAAAAGGTGCATTCTAAAATGTCAAGAATAATTATAGCTTCTTTCAGCTAGGTTCTTTTTTGTCCTTTTCAGAATGCCTAGAGATGTGGCAAGCAGAGTGTGTGGTCAGAGGTGGGACTCTCACTGATATATAATGTGAAGGGATCTCTTACAAAAATGATGCTCAAGGCTTGAGTGCACTCCAAGCATCCAAGCCCATTACTGTTGGCTGTCTCTGAGTGAGCACACTCTATTGTTAATCCCGGAACACTGATGTTTAAGTGTTCCCTCCCTTTTCCTTAACTTACATCTCTTCCTTCCAGCTAGGGGACAAAGCACAGCCTGAGAACACAGCCTCTCTGATGGGGCCAGACTGATTGACTCATTCTTTTTGAAACCTGCCTTTTGTACAGTTTATGCTCTCAAATTGGGGTACACTTGTTGATCTAATGGAATCATTTACAACCTTCATTTCCTGCTCATTGCATCTCACATGGGATGCTCGCTCCAAGAGTTGGTGGCAATTGCTATCTCTACTACTTGTGTGGCACTGATTTTTACTGAGGGAAAAAATAAAGCTTAGGACATGTGGGCCTTATCCCTATACCTGCTCTTTCTCCATGGAAAATCATAGATCCTCTACGTATTTCCCTCACTTTCTTAAATTCCTAAAGACTGCATTGCAATGGAGAGGAATCTCTACTTCATTCTCTCCCCACTCAGCACTATAGAGAAGTCTGCAAAATTTAACCCACCTCAGTGACAACCAAAACTCCTTCTACAAATAGCTTGCTGCTGCATCTTTCAGGCCGCAGAAATGAAGAGGTGCTAGTTCAGACATCAGCAGATTCCTGGGTGAGCACAGCCAGGTATGTATCCCCCAGATGGAATGTCATAGGCTTTCAACTTGTTTCCATGTTCGTGGCAGGAGTGAGCCCTCTCTGAATCATGCTGGGATAATAATAACCTGTCCCAAGTGTTCTGAACAGGGAGTGCACAGACTTGGTGGAGGCAGTCTGTCATTTTCAAAATGTGTATCTTTCCCCATCATTCCCCTGACAGCCCCACCTCTTCCATGAAGTTGACTTTCTCTTTTCTCCGGTGAAAAATGAAAAACACTGTGGTCAAGTGTCAGTGACAGATAAAGTGAAGAGCAACTTTTTCTGACATTTGCTGCCAGGATCACCAGACAAGTGACTTAGTCTAGGCCAATACTGAATATTCTCTTATTGCTAAGAAAGGACTGATGGGCTCCAGTACATTTGACATGTACGGTCTTTGACATGCATCTCTCCTCCCCAAGAATCAGTGACATGAGCTGGCCTGGTTTTGGATGGTTGACTTTCAACTGATCTTGCATTTCACCCTTAATATGCTTTCTTCAAGCTTTTATTTATTTATTTCTCCTGTCTATCTCTCCATCTATTTTTTAATAGTAGGAATTTATTTATTTGCATTTTTTATTTTAAAAATTTTAATAGATTTAGGGTGTACAAGTTGAATTCTGTCACAAGTATTCATTGTATGGTAGATCTCTATTTTTAAATCTACTGTTAGGTTTATATAAATTCACCCAAAGAATTAAAGTTTGGTGAACAAGTCGGCATGATCTCAGTGCTTTGTAAAATTCTCTTCTTGTTAAATGAAATCAAGACAGGAGCCTTTGTTTCTAGTTTCATAGAAAGGTAAATTCATTGCGCATGCCCTCTGTGACCTGGCTCCCCTAACTCTAATGAAACAGATGATGCCTGTAGAATTTATCAAGAGGAATAAAAGTGATTTCTGTGAGTTATTCTGTTACCTGTGGCCTAGGTTAGATTGGAGACAGGAAGTTCAGCCCCTGGGTGGGCTCATGGGTACTTTATACAACTGTCTTTTATTTTCTCTACATAATTCTCTGCCATAAATAAAACATCAGCCACTTTAATTTCTTCAGATTTATTTCAATTGCATGTTAAATTTTAAATCTCTGATTTAGAAACCATGAGATGGACAGGGGTGGGGGTCCACACAACACAAGCTAGGATGTGTTGTTATATATTGGTAAGTGTCTGAGGACCTAGAAACAAAGTATTAGGAGCAAATAGAGCTAGCCTGAGAGGTGAGAAGTAGTTTCATGGTTTTGATCAATCCAAAATGGACAATCTCATCAAATGCATAATCCATTTAGTGTAGATGCTGAATAGCTCTTCTCCCTTTGTGGTGGTAGATCCATAGCTCTTCTTAATAGAATAGGGAGGTATTTGCCCTGGTGATTTAGATAATTCTTTCCACTGTTCAGCTTTACCTTCCCTGGAACAATGCAGAAGATGTTTACTCCCTCTTTAAAAAATAATTCTAAATGTTAAGAAATTCTGATCTGTGTGACTAATCTAGGAATGTTTAAAAAGGAAATCAATTGACCATTACTGTCAAGGGTCCTGATACAAGGCAGTTTGTATCCTTATTGATAGCAGAAATCAGAATTCTGAATTTTGTGTATTTTTAATATAATGGCTTTATTGACATATAGTTCACATATTGTACAATTCACCCATTTAAAGTATACAATTCAATGGCTTTTAGTATACTTACAGAGTTGAGCAACCATCACCACAATCAATTTTAGAACATTTTCATCATAGTAAAAAGAAACCCCATCCCCATCAGCGGTTAACTCCCTGTTCCCCCCTGTTGCTCCTACTCCTACCTACATCCCCTGCCCTCAGCCCTGAGCCCCTGGAAACACTAATCTACTTTCTGCCTCTACGGATTTGCTTCTTCTGGATATTTCACATACAGTTGACTCTTGAACAGCATGGAGTTTGGGGTACTGACCCCACTCACAGTTGAAAATCCACGTGTAACTTTTGACTCTCCCAAAACTTAACTGCTGTTAACTGGAAGCCTTACCGATAACATGAAGAATTGATTATCACATATTTTGTATGTTATGTATATTCTATACTATATTCTTACAATAAAGTAATCTAGAGAAAATAAAATGTTATTAAGAAAATTGTAAGGAAGAAAGGAAGAGAAAATATTAAATATATTTAACTATTCATTAAGTGGAAGTGGATTATCATAAAGGTCTCATCCCTGTCATCTTCACAAAAAGTAGGTTGAGGAGGAGGAAGAGGACAAATTGGTCTTGCTGTCTCAGGGGTGGCAGAGGCAGAAGAGTTGGAGGAGGTCCAAGGGGAGGCAGGAGAGGCAGGCACACTTGGTGTAACTTTTATTGAAAAAAACCTGCATATAAGTGGACTTGCATAGTTCAAACCTGTGTTGTTTAAGGGTCGACTATAAATGGAATCATATAATATGTGACCTTTTGTTACAGACTTCTTTCACATAGCATAATGTTTTCAAGGTTCACCTATGTTGCAGCACGTATATATACCCTTTATTTAATCATCACTAGATAATCTTGACTATTTATATTAAGATTTTAGTTTCATACAGTCTCACATAAATAATCCAGTCTATATTATCCTTCTTTAAACTTTTTTGATTTTTTTAATTTTTGAAAACATTATCTTGAGAAATTTAAAAATAATATTTTTTAAAATATCAGAATGATTCAGAATTCATCCACTGTATTTTTTTACATATATATATGTTTTAAAGCTGAAGTTTGAATTAGAAACATTTAACTTCTCAGGAGAGTGTTTCGGTGCTTTAGTTACTTCCGAAGCTTCACTGGTTTGGGTAAAATTAAATAGTTTTCCAAATTTGGAGTGATTATCCCAACAGAACAGATTCCCTGAACCATTTAAAGCCCACTCATCTAAAAGTTTTTGGAGGCTTTCTTTCAAAAAAAAAAAAAAAGAAAAGAAAAAGAGATATACCAAAATTATGCTTTGGAGATGAGAATAATTTTCTTTCTTAGTAGCATGTTTTTCTTTTTGTGCATTCTCTGATATTCACCTCTCACCTGCAAGATGGCCATTGGTAGAGGCCATGACAATTTTGACCACAGACTTCACAGAAAGACCTAGGATGTTTGTATGTATTGGCTTCCTGGTTTACTTAACAAAATTTGAGAGGCTATTATGTCACATTCAACAGTGCAAGTAAATGACTATAGAGAACAAATGGCCAAAACACTAAAGCTGATACTTCATGTGAACAATGCAATCTTTTTATCCTTATTTGCCTCCACTTTTATTTGTGTCCTTCCCAGGCACCTGGTTGGACAAACAGTGAATGAATAGGTAGAGCTAGAGGAGAATAAAGGCTCTCCAACCAGAGCTACATCTAACTATAGCTAAATCTAAAATTAGACCTGTGAAGAGAAGGCCAGTTAAAATAGAAATCAGAAATGGAATGGAAAATTCTGATCATGAATCCAAGTGAGGTCAAAAGCGCTCTTCAACATTATTACAGGATGTAGAACTGTAATTAAAATAAGGAGCCTACATATTAGGGCCAGTTATTAATTATATTAGCATTGGAGAATTAATAGGAAAATATGCACATTGTGCAAGTTATCTTGTATGTGGTGATTTGTGAGGCCATTTAAATTCATAGTGAGCCAAAGAATTCATGGATCCACAGAAGGCCAGATTGTATTGCTTGGTATAAAATCTAATTGGGCAGTTTAGAATTTATGACTTCCAGCACAATATGCTTCTGGGAAATGAAAATGGAGTGTTCTGTTACACAAAGATCATTTTGTAAGATACCCAGTGTATTCTCTATACATAGAGTGACTTTCTTTGCTATGTTGTACTTCTTTTCCTTCACTATAGAATAGAGATTAAATGAATTATTGCAATTATTTTTTTAGCTCTACAATTAACAATTAAGTTTAATATAGATTAAGAAGTAAATAATGAATAGCATTTTTGGTGTGAATTCTTTGAAGTGTCTATTTTGTAATCAAAGGATTTGTACAATGGAAAGTATTTTTTTCATGTTCTTATCGTATCAAAGTCTTTGATATTAAGAAATGCAGATTTTGCTTACTATCTCCTTGGTTAATAGAAAGGTAATATAATAGGAATCTTGGATAAATAGGAATGTTGATTGAGGGTTTGATTTTGGTGCATGTTTTATTTTGTTATACATCAGTAACCATTGCAAAGATATTCTCCTGACAGTAACAGCATTAAATCTCAAGCAGCATACGATGCAATTTGTGTCAACTGCCTCATTCTAGATGCTGTGCTAAGACAACATTGCCCTAAGTGCTTTGAGCAATCATCCATAACTGGAAAGGCTATGCTAGCCACAATGTAAAATGAGTTGGTTCAAAATGAGCAGGCTGGAATAAGAGATGATTTAGTTCTGTGATCCGCTCAGAACCTGGGGTATATTCAAAATCAGCTACGGACTGTTGGATGTTATTAGGAGCAAGCAGCTCACTAGGTTAGACTTGCAGTCATATTTTTACAAATAAGCCTGCTGGGAGTGAGTGGCCATTAGTGGCTCAGTGATGCTACAAATGGCTTTTCAGCTGCAAGTCACTTCCTGTGCTATTTCCAAAATAGTGCAAAAAGGTATAAAGAGCAGGAAGAGGGGGGTTACTTTTATGTCCTTTAAAAGGTATTACATGAAAGACAGACTTTGGGGAGCTTGCTTTGAAGCATCTCCAGTCTATGGCCTCCTGAAAGGACAGGGGCTGCCTTTCTCCTGTCATCATGACTGAAAGAATGGCCTACTAGAATTCACTAGTGATTGAACTAGTATTTGTTTCCTGTACTTTTTTCTTTTTTTTTTTAAAGTCTGAATCTGTTTTTGATTTGGTTCTCAGTTTGACTGTTGTTGGCATATATGAATGCTACTGATTTGTGTACATTGCTTTTGTAATCTGACACTTTTGTGAATTTATTTATCAATTCCAGTAGTCTCTTGACAGAATCTTTGGGTTTTTCTAGATACAAGATCATATTGTCAGAAAGACTCAATATTTTTCACAATAGCACCAGAGAAAATAAAATACCTAGGAATATATTTAACTAAGGAGGTGAAAGACCTCTACAGGGAAAACTATGAAACACTGACAAAGAAAATAGCAGAGGATTTAAACAGATGGAAAACCATACTATATGCTCATGGATTGGCACAACAAACATTGTTAAAATGTCTATACTACCCCAAGTGATCTACAGATTCAATGCAATCCCTATTAAAATACCAACATCAATTTTCACAGATCTAGAAAAAATAATTCACACTTCACATGGAACTGGAGAAGACCCCATATAGGCAAAGCAACCTTGGGCAAAAAGAACAAATTGGGAGGCATCAATTTACCAGACTTCAAGCTATACTACAAGGCTATAGTAACCAAAACAGCATAGTATTGGCACAAGAACAGAGACATAGACCAATGAAACAGAACTGAGAATGCAGATATAAAAGCATCCTCATGTAGCCATCAGATCTTTGACAAAGCAGACAAAAACCTACACTGGGGAAAAGAATCCCTATTCAATAAATGGTTCTGGAAAAATTGGATAGCCAAGTGTAGAAGACAGAAATAGGATCCACATTTCTCTCCTCTCACAAAAATTAACTCATGACAGATAACAGACTTAAACCTAAGGCATGAAACCATAAGAATTCTAGAAGAAAATGTGGGAAAAACTCTTATAGACATTGGCCTTGGCAAAGAATTTATGAAGAAGACCCCAAAGGCAATCACAGCAACAACAAAAATAAATAACTGGGACCTGATCAAATTTAAAAGCTTCTGCACAAAGGAAACTAATATTAGAACAAATAGACAACCTACAGAATGAGAGAAAATATTTGCCTGCTATACATCTGACAAAGAGCTGATAACTAGAATCTATATAAAACTCAGGAAAATCAGCAAGAAAAAGTCAAACAACTCCATTAAAAAGTGGGCAAATGACATGAACAGAAACTTTTCAAAAGAAAGTAGACTAATGGCCTAGAAACATATGAAAAAATGCTCAACATCTCTAATCATCAGAGAAATGCAAATCAAAACCACAATGAGATATTACTTAACTCCAGTGAGAATGGCTTTTATCAAAAAGTCCCAAAACAACAAGTGTTAGCATAGATGCAGAGAGATAGAAATACTCATATACTGTTGGTGGGACTGCAAACTAGTACAACCACTAAGTAAAGTAGTATGGAGATACCTCAAAGAACTAAAAGTAGAACTACTATTTGATCCAGCAATCCCATTACTAGCTATCTACCCAAAGAAACAAAGACATTCTATGAAAAGATATCCTCACTTGAATGTTTATAGCAGCACAATTCTTAATTGGAAAGATGTGGATACAACCCAAGTGCCCATTAGTACATGAGTGGATTAACAAAATGTGGTATATGTATACCATGTAGTACTACTCAGCCACAAAAAATGGTGAACTAGCTATTGTATTATCCTGGATGCAGCTGGAGCTCATTTTTTTTAAGTGAAGTATCACAAGAATGGAAAAACAGACACCACATGTACTCACCATTAAACTGGTACTAATTGATCAACACTTACGTGCACATATGAAAGTAACATTCACAGGGTGTCAGGCAGGTGGGAGGGGGGAGGTGGGGATGGCTAAATTCACAACTAATGGGTGCGGTATGTGCTGTGTGGGGGATGGGCATGCTTGTAGCTCTGACTCGGGGGTGGGGGAGTGGGTGTTAAGTCAACTTATATAGCCAAAGCATTTGTACTCCTTTAATATTCTGAGATTAAAAAAATAAAGTATGAATCCGTCATATATTTGAGTTTCCTTTATCTATATTGTTTGCAGTGCTAATGGGGTAGGGGGAAAACTTAAAAAAAAAAAGCCGTGGTCACTGTCCTCAGGAGCGTATGATGTGGTTCTCTTAGTGAGGAAACACTAAGGCCAAATGTTTCCAAATTATAATGGATTTTTTGGACCTAGCATATAGTTGTTTACCTAAAACTCTAGTGGGTGGAAGAGAGAGATCAGATTGGAAGCCCAGAGTTTGTGATCAGGGTGAGATAAAGGACAAAACCTGTCTCTTCCCTTTCTGTCATCTTCTAACAAAGGTTTGGGTTGATTCTAGATAATAATGCTTATTGTGGCAGCACTAATCTGTTTGGATGTTTGGCCTCTCCAAATCTCACACTGAAATTTGATCCTCAGTGTTGGACGTGGGGTCTGGTAGGAGGTGTTTGGGTTATGGGGCCAGATCCTTCATGAATGGCTTGGTGCCCTCCTCACAATAATGAGTAGTTCTCACTTTGTTAGTTTCCACAAGAGCTGGTGTTTAAAAGAGTACGGGGACCCCCTGCTCACTCTGTTGTTCTTTCTCTCACCACGTGACATGGACATGCTTGCTTCCGCTTCACCTTCCGCTTTGATTGGAAGCTCCCTGAAGCCTTCACCAGAAGCAGATGCTTTCACCATGCTTCTTGTACAGTCTGCAGAACTGTGAGCCAAATAAACCTCTTTTCTATATGAATTACCCAGTATCAAGTATTCCTTTATGGCATGGCAAAACAGACTAACACAAATGCCTGCCCAATAGTTAGTGTGGAAAGATTAATCAGAAACACCTCAAAATAAAGATCACACTTAATTTGCAGGAGACCTATGTGATTATTAAAGCAATCACCTTACAGCTGGCATGGATATCACTAAAAGGTCACATCTATTGCAGAAGGATAGATATGATTGATGTATGTGAACACAGAGATTTAGGCTCCTTCCTGGACCCAGATATCCTGTAGATAATCCTGTCCATACTTCCCACTTACCTTACCTTGAGCCACATTTCTGACCCTCAGAAACCTGGAAAAATAACTCCGTCAGGATCACTTGTCCACAATTGTAGCAATGTGATCTTGGCTGGCTGCAGAACTACATGTTCAAATTATCACTGTGGCCAGTGACATGGCTTAAATGATGGTGTTTCCTCCAAAATTTATGTTGAAACTTAGTCCCCATGCAACAGTATTAAGAGGTGTGACATTTAAGAGGCGATTAAGTCAGTAGGGCTCCACTCTCACAGATGGGATTAGCACCCCTATAAAAGGGTAGGGTTGAAGGGCACACTCTCTTTCTCTCCTGTCCCTTCTTTCATGTGAGGACACAACATTCCTGCTCTCCTGAAGATGCAGCAACAAGACCCTATGTTGGAAGCAGAGTGCAGATCTCACCAGATATCACCAGTATTGCTGGTGACTTGATGGAATTCCCAGCCTCCAGAACCATGAGAAATAAATTTTTGCTCTTTATAAATTAACCAGTCTCAGGTATTTTGTGATATCAGCACAAACAGACTAAGACAGCCAGAGTCAGAACACCGTGGGGTGGGCAGTGTGTGATAAATGCCCTCATTCTGCATGCTGCCTACGGGAACTGTGTTAGTACTACCAGATCCTTCTACACTCAGATGTCTTCAAGAAGCCCCAGACAAGACTTCCAATGCTTCAGAAGACTGGACTGGAGGATTCCACAACTCAAGCCCAGGTTGGTTGCCCTGAGAGTTGATGGAATCAGTATCCCACATTTAACTGTTATCCATTCCCAGTTTGCCACTAGACAGTACTTGGAAAGCTCTGCTCTGAGCAGGGACTTTCAAATGTTTAAAATCATGACCCACAGACCTGCTCAGTACCTACTTACCCATTGACGCACACACCTGAAATGAATGCTTTATAAATTGTACTTACTCTCATATTACGTGATATGCTTGTATTTTAAACTTTATTCTCTTCCTATTCAAATTGTAAAATACTAGTCATGGTATGCTAAGTTAGTTTTACCATGACCTGAAGTTTAAAAAGCATTGCATTAAACAAGTAATGGAGGTGGATTTCATCTTGTGTGATAACTTGGATGGATCTCTGACATCTCAGTATGGGAGGGACACTTACCAAAATAGTGGCTGCAGAAGAGTCATGATTGATTTTTTATTTCTTTTCTTTGGTCTTTCCACTATTGTTCTATACCTTCTAATATAAACATTCGGTTATTTAACAGTGTACTTTATACACTGTGTCAATTAATTTTCTTATCTCTTATCTCTTTTCAGTGAGTTTAAACTGTATTCCTGATTTTTTCTCTCTTGAAAATTCTTCAAGTATTGGCTAATTCCATGAAAATTATTTTTCCCCATTAAAGCCTTTACTATTTCTTTGCTATGTTTTTTTCGATGTTATAAAACTGAACTTACAGGAAAAACTACCTTTCAGCAACAAAGCAGAACTTCCCCGCACAAAGGGAACAAGGGCAAATGTGAGCCGAAGGTCACTGTGACCATTCTACTGGACAGCATTCCAGTGCAAGGCAGGATGGAGGATATTAAATCCATCTGCCATTAAAAGGAGAAGTCTTGTCTGTTAGGGAGTAAAAACAAAGGGTCCACTTGGAGCTAGTTATTTTAAGTCTGTAGTGGGTCTTGCCAGATAAGCTGTTCTCATAAGGACTTGGCATCCTTAATAAATATTCCTTAATATTTAAAAAATTGATAACTGCATTGCTAACTTGATACTTTTTCTCTCTTTTTTTTAAATTTTTATTTATTTATTTATTTATTTATTTATTTATTTATTTTGAAAGAAAATTGGATTAGCTGTATTAATTTTGTACAAAACAAATTTCAAAGCAAGGAAAATTATTAGTGATAAAGAGATGCATTACATAGTAATAAAGG
>CAUYRT010074595.1:0-19293 GCA_963574885.1 Lepilemur ruficaudatus | reverse complement strand
CCATTCTTGTAATACTTCAATAGAATCGGCTCCAACGTTATCCAGGATAATATAAGAGGTGCTAGATAACCACTGTTTTTTGTGGCTGAGTAGAACTCCATGGTATATATAAAACGTATTTTATTAATCCACTCATGGATTAATGGACACTTGGGTTGTTTCCACATCTTTGCAATTGTGAATTGTGCTGCTATAAACATTCTAATGCAAATGTCTTTTCTATAGAATGTCTTTTTTTCCTCTGGGTAGATACCCAGTAATGGGATTGGTAGTCCTACTTGTAGCTCTTTGAGGTAACTTCATATTACTTTCCAAAGGGTTGCAATAGTTTGCAGTCCCACCAACAGTGTATGAGTGTTCTCATCTCTCTGCATCCACACCAACATTTATTGTTTTGGGACTTTTTGATAAAGGCCATTCTCACTGGAGTTAAGTGATATCTCATTGTGGTTTTGATTTGCATTTTCCTGATGATTAGAGATGTTGACCATTTTTTCATATGTTTCCCAGAAATTAGTCTCTTTTCTTTTGAAAAGTTTCTATTCACATTTTTTGCCAACTCTTGAATGGGGTTGTTTGATTTTTTTCTTTCTGATTTTCCTGAGTTCTATATAGTTTAGCTATCAGCACTTTATCAGATGTGTAACACGTGAATATTTTCTCCCATTCTGTAGGTTGCTTATTTACTATAATGATAGTTTCCATGGCTGTGCAGAAGCTTTTTAATTTGATCAGGTTCCATTTATTTATTTTTGTTGATGCTGCGATTGCCTCTGGGGTCTTCTTCATAAATTCTTTGCCTAGGCCAATGTCGATAAGAGTTTTTCCAACATTTTGTTCTAGAATTCTTGTAGTTTAATACCTTAGGTTTAAGTCTGTTATCCATGTTGAGTTGATTTTTGTGAGAGGTGATAGGTGCAGATCCTGTTTCAGTCTTCTATATGTGGTTATCCAATTTTCCCAGCACCATTTATTGAATAAAGATTCTTTTTCCCAGTGTATGTTTTTGACTGCTTTGTCAAAGATTAAATGGCTATATGAGGATGGTTTTGTATCTGGGTTCTCAATTCTGTTCCATTGTTCTATGTCTCTGTTCTTGTGCCAGTACTATGCTCCAAGTATAGCTTGGAGTCTGTAAATTGATGCCTCCCAATTGTTCTTTTTACTTTAGATAGATTTTGCTATACGGGGTCTTCTCTGTTTCCATGTGAAGTGTGGAATTATTTTTTCTAGGTCTCTGAAAAATGATGTTGGTATTTTTATAGGGATTGAATTGAATCTATAGATCACTTTGGGTATTATAGACATTTTAACAATGTTGGTTCTGTCAGCCCATGAGCATGATATGGTTTTCTATCCGTTCTTGATATAATCCTGCTAACCATTATCTTTTTCTTGCCTTAGTTTCATACCATTTCCAACAGATACTTAGGTATGATGTTTCAGAAAATTCTTATTCTGGCTTTGTATTACAGGAGTAATATATTTATGGTTGCTGCTAGTCAAAGTTTTCTTTACATATTATTAATATCTGGCTTAGCATCTATTTAGTATCTACAGTCACCAATGTCTTATTTTGTCATCTTTCAAGTAACTATTATATCTGTAAAAAAGTCAAAACGCTGATTTTATCTACCTGAAGAAAAGTAACAAAAGCATAACACTGATTGTTAATAATTAGAATTCTCACCTTTTTCCTTTGAATTATATTTTTAAACAACAGAATGTATCTATAGGGCTATCAGTATATGGATGCATTGCATTTTTGCGATATGTTTTTTAGACATGTCCAAAGACACCCGAGGGAGATCCTAGGTGGCAATTTAAAATTTTTGCCTATAGCTTAAAAACAAGTCAGAGAAGAATGTGTATTTCTTAGTAATTCACATTGAAGTAATGTTGCAAATATAAGAATAGATGAGATCACCAAATTGTAGGATATGGTAAGTCTGGAAGAGAAGAAATCTTATGAAATCTACTAAGGTGTAATTGGAGAATTAGAAAAAGGTTACAGTATGTACCTTATTGTCCTTTAATTATTTCAATTGTGTTAATCCTCCCTTATTTGAATCACAAAAGAGAATTCTATTATTTTCTGTCTTCCACCTAGGTATCAGCTCTCACCCTGGGACCACTGTGCTTTAATAGGACATATTCCTATAGTTTTTATGATGGACTTTCAGAGCAAAGGACTGTGCTATGGAGGCAGTAGAGCAGATTGGTTAAAAGCATGAACTCTAGTTCTGGACTCCCTGGGTTAGTCTAGATCTGACCTCCTAGCTGTGTAAACTTGGGCAACTTAACTTCTCATTGCTTTAAACTATGGATTGTAATGGAGTTTATCTTACAGCATTGTTTTGAGAATGAAATGGGTTAACATAAAGTATACAGAATAGGGCCTGGCACATATTAAACATCACATAAGGGTAAGCAATGATTATAGGTTAGGAGAAGAGGAAAGGCTTGGCAAAAGAAGTTGGCATAATCTACAAAATGAAATACGGAGAGCAAGGTAAAGAGGCAGAGGATAAGGAGAAAATTTGGTGAGACATCTTAGTGAATGATGGAATCTGCAGAACATGGGGTTCTCCAGAGCATGAAAGGAGATAAAGGAGAGAAAAAGGGGTGCAAAAGGTGGATGGATCACAAATTATGTTCCCTTTAATATACTCACAGAGCCCTGACTAAGGAATGAGACTGTTTTTTTCGATTTATGGTAGGGAAGGTAGAAGATTTGTGTAAATTGGATAGTATTTTAGGACTAAGCCATATAAATCCTTGCTTCTGTAAGTTTTATTTATGTGTTCCTTGATTCTTTGTCTTTTCTGCCCAATTTTTCTGGTTATCGAATTGGAGCCATATCTTCAGGTAGGTATAAGTGAGGACAGAAATGCGGAGCCTATATGCTGAGAGAGGATCTTAGCTCCCTTTGTGAGTTCACAGGTCTTGCACAAAGGGAATTACAGCTAGGTTATACCAGGATCATTTTCATTAGAGCAAAGATTATAGAGCCATCTGAATCTAAAGATGCCTCCTGCTGCTTTTAAAATTGTTTATGTCAGATACTCATTCTCATGGTTAGTAAAGAAAAAACAATTTCAAAAAGTAGTGTAGCTGTCATACAGTGCTTGTGAGAATGTGAGGTTTTATGGCATTTGGGAAAGTAAAGTTATAACATATGTATTAAAATTAAAAATCCACATATAACTCCATCCACCAATCCTGTATTAGGGATCAATTCTAGAAAAAAATCACATTTATAATAATATAAATACGTATATACACACAAATAAATTAGAACTATGTTTACTGATTTGATAGGATGTTCATGATATATTAATTGAAGAAAATTAACAGGCATATGTATGATCCTATTTTTATAAATATAAGTAGGATAAGAAAGCAGAAGACAAAAACATGAAACCCATATCAAAATACAGAAATATGATTAGTGTAATATTAAGAGAAAATATAGAAAACCAAATACAACCATAGTATTACAGGCTGAACATCCCTAATTAAAAAATCCAAGATTCAAAATGCTCCAAAATTCGAAACTTTTTGAGCACTGACATGATACCACAAGTGGAAAATTGTCTGTCTGAGAAATTTATATCTGAGTATGAAAACATGATACCTGAATTTTTATCATAAGTTATTCATCCTTTCATGAAGTTTACATTGTATAATTTGCACCCCTTGTATGAAGAATCACAGTCAAAATCCAGTCAAAACTTTGTTTCATGCATAAAATTATTTTAAAAATTGGATAAAATTACCTCCAGGCTATGTGCACAAGGTATATATAAAACATAAGTGAATATTATATTTAGACTTGAATTTCACCCTTATGATATCTCATTATGTATATGTAAATATTCCAAAATTTTAAAAAATTCAAAATCTGAAACACTTTTGATCCCAACCATTTCAGATAAGGCATTCTCAAACAGTATTTTCAACATATTAAAAAATGAATATGTATATAAAAATTGACAACTTGGACAAGAAAAACGTGGATGTGATTAGCTATTGATACTATAGAAAATGTTTTATTAAATTTTAATTGCTTTGATACAGTTTTTGCAACAGATATATTAAAAAGATTAGTGAAAATTGCAAGAACTCAGCAGTAAGGCAAATCCAGGCTTTAGTTCCAGATCTGCCACTCAAAGGCAGCAAGATATTGGAGCAATTGCTTTAGCCCCGTGAGCCTCAAATTCTTCATCTGTAAATTGAAGGCTTTACCACTTATATCTCAGGAATGATGTAAGGGTTAAATGAGGTAATTAAATGCAGTTTTTCTGGCCTATTATAAACTCAGGGCTTCTAAATTTAGGATTTAGTTATAGAAAGTTTAGAGCATGGAATCTAAAATCATATCTAAAAAAATTTTGGTAAAAAATAATTGATGTGTTGGAAGTATTGTTGTGAAATCATTTGGTTTTTATTCACTAGCTGAAAGTAACTGTTAAGTGGTGCTCATGAAAACCGTAATTGCTGTTTCCCTATGGCCAGAAAGGCAAAATAATAACTCCAAGTGTAGGTGGGTTATAACAATGAAGCCATATTTTTATGTTTTATAAAGGACAACTAAATTATTACTTTAGCTATGCTTATGAATCTATAATTTTCTTGCTTTTAAAAATCCTTTCCCAAGGATTAAAATACATTAGTCCATAAAAGTTTGTACTGTTTTGGTTTCTTCTAGAGAAAATATTATTATTATCCAACTCTTTATGATTTTTCAGTTTTAAAAAATATTGCTATCCTATTACATGTTAAAGATTCATTATTATATCTTTCTTTTAAAAAATAGACTATTTCAGAGCAGTTTTAGGTTTATAGCAAAATTGGGCCAAAGAGAGAACGATTTGCCATATACCCCGTCCTCATATGCTCTCACATACAACCTCCCCCAGTGTCAAAGTCCTACACCTAAGTGGCACTTTTGTTAAAATTAATGAACCTGCATTGACACATAATCATCATCTAAATTCCGTTGTTTACATTAAGGTTCGGTCTTTGTATTGTACCTTCTATGGGTTTTGACAAATGTATAATGACAAGTATCCACCTTTATAGTATCATAAAGAGTAGTTTCACTGCCCTAAAATTCCTCTGTGCCTATTCATCCTTCTCGCCCCATTATCTCCCCTGGCAACCACTGATCTTTTTATTATTTCCATAGTTTTGTCTTTTCCAGAATACCATCTAGTTGAAATCATTTTTAATAGCCTTTTCATATTGGCTTCTTTCACCTAGTAATATGTATTTCAGATTCCTCCATGTCTTTTCATGGCTTGATAGATTATTTCTTTTTAGTGCTAAAGAACATTCCATTGTCTTGATATATTAGAATTTATTCATTTACCTACTAACTGATATCTTGGTAGCTTCCAAGTTTGGCAATTATGAATAAAGCTGCTATAAACATCTATGCACAGGTTTTATGTGGACTTAAGTTTTCTTTTTTTATTTCAGAATATTATGGGGGTACAGACACTTTGATTACATATATTGCCTTTGCACCACCCGAGTCAGAGCTACAAGCATGGCCATCCTACAGAAAGTGCACACCACACCGGCTAGGTATGAATTTACTCATCCTCTTCTCCCCCCTCCACCTACCTGACACCCAATGAATGTTATTTCCATATGTGCAAATAAGTGTTGATCAATTAGTACCAATTTAATGGTGAGTACACGTGGTGTTTGTTTTTCCATTCTTGTGATACTTCACTTAGAAGAGTGGGCTCCAGCTCTATCCAGGTTAATATAAGAGGTAATTAACCATTTTTTTAAAGGCTGAGTAGTATTCCATAGTATACATATACCACATTTTATTAATCCACTCATGCATTAATGAGCCCTTGGATTGTTTCTACATCTTTGCAATTGCGAATTGTGCTGCTATAAACATTAGAGTGAAGATGTCTTTATTTTTATACATGTGGAATAGTATTATATTCTCCATCTAAAGACAAAGCTATACTTAGGATGATTTATAATTTATTATAAAATCCAGGACAACTTTGAGAGTAAAAGGGAGTGTTGCAAATTTGGACTATCCCATGCAAACAAAACACATATTTACCCTACTTATAATTCACCTACAGCTGCCCAGATATTCAAACCCTATACAAATATTAGGACCACTAAATTCTAGTAACTTTGAGAATTTCAGAGAATCAATAAATTTGAGAATTAGATATAATCAAGTTTAATTTCCATTTATAGAAGAAAACTCTAAGGCTCATAGAAGAAAAATGACTTGCCCATGGTCATGCAATCCTTTGCCACTAGAATTATTTATAGTACCCATAATATTGACTTTTAATGCACTATTCTTTCTACCATAGCAATTCTATAAGTAGTACAAATACTATAAAAGCACTGGCATCTTCTCATTCAAGGTCATAATTTCTTACTTTGAGATAAATGGCATTTCCACATCTGGGATCAGATATAATGTTGTCATCAGCAAGTTAAAAAACCAACTCAGAATAAGTTTCTGAGCATGAAAATAGGATACCTGAGTTTTTATCATAAGTTGTCTATTCTTTCATAAAGCTTACATTGCATAATTTGCACAAGAACATTAAGCAGTAATTCAAGAGTACAATCTAAAAAGGGCAAGTAGCAGATTCACATGGTTCCTACAGAGACAGATAATATATGCTTATGATATGATATTCTCAAAATATCACAAGAATGTACAAGCCAAGTGGCATGGAGACCTGAAGCTCTTCTGAGTACATTGACAGTAATTCACTCAAGATCAGCCCAAAAGAGATTCCAACCAGAAGGGTGAGGCTTGAGATGCCCAGAGTATGAATGATTTATTCTGAGTCCTAAAAGTTCCGAGTAGGGAGTAAAAAAATGTGGTGGTCAGAAGTGCTGCAATTTTAAGTGAGTTAATTGATGTAGACCTCTTAGAAGGTCATATTGTGGCAGAATGGGATAGCGGATGCAAGATAAAGGAGAAGATGAAGGATGCAGGGAATTCTCTGAGTCCTGTCGTTTTATTTTGTGGCTAATAGTGTGGGTTCTAGAACCAGATTGCCTGGATTTGAAATCTGAATCCACTGCTTATTGACTGCATACTTTTGGAAAAGTTACTTAACCTTTATGGCTTGTTCGCACTTATAAAGTGGTGATAATAATTGTCTTACCTTTAAAAGTTGTGGTATAAATGAGATAATGCTGTTAGCATGCTTGAAATGGTGCTTAAAATGTAGTAAGTAGAGAATAGACATTAGCTATTATCACTATTGCCTTTAATGCCAGTCTCAGGACAAGCCATAGACCAAGGACCAGGATGGTAGAGGCTGGCATTTGGGCTACTTTCTCAATCTAACAGCCCTCAATGCCACATCATTTTTAGTTTTACGATAAGAACACACTGCCTAAATTAGGTCAAGGGCTGTTTTCCCTTCCTTCTTCTAAACTTCTGATAGGTTGCTTAAGTGAGAAACAAAAGCTTTTCCTCTGTATTTGCCACCCATCAGCTAAGAGACACACAAAAGAAAGTATTTATGCCAACGATATTCTTATAACATAGCTACTTTTAGAAATGACAACACCCTCGATGCCTGAATCCAGATATCTTGGTATCTGCATAATAATCCCAGAATAATCACTTGTTCAAGGTTGCAGATTATTGTACATAGATGTCAAACAATTGATTGCTTGAAAGATTACAAACAAGGGAACAATAGAAAGAAAACTGGCATTGAAAAAATAAAGGTAAACAAGGAACAAGGCTTGCAAGGCATGATTTGGGTTCATTTAAAAAGTACATTGAGATAAATGGAAATTATTACCAAGAGAAAGTAGAACCATCTGGAAAGAAGGCACTGAGAGACATTAGCGTAAAACAAGCAGGATGCCTGGAGTGAAGAAGGAATGAAGAAGAAATATAGAAAGACAACAGAATAGAAAGAGGCAAGAGAAAGATAAGAAGATGGAAAACAGGTATGAGAGGCAGCCACAGAGTTTTATAGGAAGATAGAAACAGTAGTTTGAAACAACTGTGTTTTTGGTGACTGGAAAACATTCCCCGATATTAGCAGGCATGACAAGTATGAAGCTGCAATGAATGTCTGTTCACAGACTATTTGTGACTCACTGATGCAGCTATTTCACAAGAGATTTAAAAAAAACATCTGAGAGTAGATTGAGGATATTGAACACATAGGACTTTTTATGGTTCATCATGATTATTTACTTTTTGCTATAATATATAAAACTATTCCAAACTATGGCAATGATGTTCCTTCAAAATTTTGTGTAAATTGTTTTATTTTATATAAAAAGCACATCAGATCACAAACATGTGGAAGGGATGCTTCTCAGCATTCAGTTTTATATCCCTGAAGCTAATTCTACTTCCATGCCAAGTAGATGTTGGAATTTCTCCATTGACTATTACACAAATTTCAAAAAGCCAAACCATTGAGCCAGAGGATGATAGTTTATGGCTCATTAACAATACATTCGCTTCTCAGAACTGTAAACACGGCCTTATGGATCTTAATGTAATTGTTTAGGATGAGTGTGCTGGCAAGAACTGTTGGAGTCTGTTAACACAATCTGGAAAGCAACGTGTTTTAAGCAAATCTGCAAAATGTTACCAACTCATTAAGCTAAGAGCTTTATGGCTCAATGTTCTAAAGCAATTCTGTAAGACACTTCCGAACAAGGCTGTATATCCATTTCTGGTTCTGCCATGATTGATGGGTATATAAAAGGGGCTGACTACATTCCTCATTGCATTATGCCGATGATGTTTCATCGTATTGTTGATTTTTTTCCTAAACATACTTTTTATCTTCTGTTACGTGACTAAAAGCATGCAGAGAGGCATTTGTACACATTCTATGGACTAGATTTTGCTATATTTAAATATAGTATGGAAAATGCAAAGGTGCTTCCAAAACTATATTTTATAGATGCAGTATTAATGCCAATAGATTCCTACTCTTCTGCATGTTCCTTTAAAATTCAGTTTACCATAGACACTTGGAATTGGAAGGGACTTTAGATATCATATAGTCCAACCATCTACTAACTGAAGCAAAACTTTCTATAGCATCCCTGTTGGATAGACTAAAATTCTGTACATTTCAAGTGAGGTAGCCTTGATTCAGTTAGAATATTTTCAGTTGTATATGAAAGAAACATAACTCAAACAAGGGAATTGGCTCTCATGACTGAAAAATTCAGCAGTGTTTCTCATTCTCAACATGGATGGTTTGAAGGTCTCAAGTTAAGTCACTATCTCTCTTTACCTTTTAATCCTGGTTTTTGGTTTGTTTGTTTGTTTGTTTTCCAGATGACTCTCCTCCCAATCTGCTTTCTTTTCATGGCATCATTCAGTGCTCCAGTGTCACACCTTAACATCTCAATGACAAGCACAAAAACAAATTTTGTTTTTAACAGTTCAAGCCAAAGTTATAGATTTGAATATGGTAGACTGACTTGCAGACCCACTTCTAAACCAAACACTGGGACAGGAAATAAGAAATATATGGAATGCTCAAGTTAGGTCATATACCCACACAGAAGTAGCTCCTAAGTCAGAGTGATTTGGTAAGTTAACTGGTATGACCTGGATTATTTTTTGTCTCCTTTCTCTCATCCTCAACAACACATTGAAACACAATAGCTCCTGCTACCTCTTCAGTCAATTCTCTCTCTTCTAATGACACATTTGCCTTAATTCAAAGTGACATTAAAGCTTTGCCTAGGACAATAGCTAGAGACATCTCATTGTCTCTAGTATTCTTTCTAAATTGTTTTCTGTCTTGTTGCCAGTGTGATCACTTTAAAACCATATTTCATTCATTCCCTACTGCCCCACACTCGCCCATCCATCCATCCCTTTAAGATTCATTTTCCATCTCAATTAGGGGTCTTAATAGGGGGAAGGAAATCTTCTAAAACTAATTTATGTGAATAGCTGTACAACTTGGTAAATTTACTAATAAGCATTTAATTGTTCACTTAAAATGGAGTAATGGCATGTAATGTAAATTATACTTTAATAAATTTGTCTAAAAAAAAGATTCTTTTTCCATCTCAAATTCTACTTCTTCAAATTGAGAGATCAATATTGTTCTCTTCTTCTCTTCTATTATCCCACAATTTTCTCTATTTTCATTACATAGTCCGTCTTTACATTAGGTCTTAGATGCCTGTGTCATCTTCTAGATTGTATCTAGAGGGTATGAACTATATCTTACTCATTTTTGTATTTTCAAAAAGCACTGAGTATGACATCTTGTCCCAGATAAGCTTTCAATAAATGTTAGCCAAATTTAAATACCAAAGTGCTAACTTATTCACGATAAATAATACATGTTTTAAGAATGTATTTTTGACCAAATTACTCCAGGAAAGGCAAATATATCACTACATAAGATTTCATAGCTCTATTAACTGGGAGGCTTAGGTAGCTTTCAGTGTTTGCTCAATATCAGGAAAAAATTCCATGGGTCTCGTGCATTTCTTTAAATCTGGCAAGTGAGATGCTGACTGCTTTTATTCTGATCTATCTTTTTCAAGGATGTTCCCACTGAAAACATATATCCCTGGAAGATAGAGACAATACCTCCCTTAGAGTAAAATATGTGCTTGCTTATGGTCCATTATAAAAGGTTTAGGTTTCCTAAGCTTAGAGTTTCTTTTCTACACTGTGTGTGTCATCTGACTTGATCCTCTTCACAGCATCTTGTGGGAATTGGGACTTAGGCAACCAATGCAAGGAAATACTGATACTCTGGCTACTGCTATTTTTGAGAGTAATAAAATCTTTTTTCCTCTGACTCAGGTATCTCATATCTTCTGCCAGCATTCATAAAACTAGTAGCCTAACTTGTTAACTTGAAAGTAGGGTAAAATCTCAGAATCTTCTTAATTCTGAACAGCCTGTGCCACAGATAAGCTGTAGACATTTATATTTACTTATGGAACTTTGGCTTTTGTAATGGTATGTACCATATCAAGTTGAACCTGATAGAATTCCAGCCGTGGTCTTGTACAACCCCATTGGATATTTTAAATGTATAGGATGATAAAGTCAATATTTTGCTTATAAAATCCATATAGTATAGAATCAGTAAATTGACAAAATAATAGCTACATTTATGGATCACCTATTATGTGACAAGTACATTAAATGAATTAATAAATTAAATTCTGTGTTCCTTATATCAGGGAGTAATACCACCACCTACCCAGTACATCAGCAAAAAACCTGGGTCTCTTCCCTGATTGTCATTCTGCTTTCCTCTATACTTAGATTTTCACTTTTAGAGATCTGTTATTTCTAGTCCTGCTTTTTTTCCATATCCACTGCTTCCACAATAATGTCTCCACCCAATTAATGAAGTAATCTATATTTTCTCCTTGCCTCCTGTTTTATGACCCCTCCTATCAGTTCTGTATACTGCACCAAAAGGAGCTCTCAAAACAGAAATCTGACCAAATTACTTTCTTAAAAACTATCATTGACTCCCATTGTCTTCGGAGTAAAACCTATACTCCTAAACTACAGTTGCATTTAACAGAGAACCAAAATGACAGTGACCCAGGACCATGACTGAAATTCTATCAGGATTAAACAAGATAGAAGTATATTTCTCTCTCAGATAACATTTTGGGAGTAGACTGCCTAGGTTAGCATGGTGGTTCTGCTCATTGGTGTTACTGAGAAAACTGAGCTCCTCATACCTTATTGCTTCACCAACTCTAATGTCTCTCATCCACAATGTCCAAGATGGTTCTACACCATGACTGTGCTCCAAGAAGCAGGATGGAAGGAAGGGGGAAAGGGATGGGCATAACTTTCTCCATAAATACGTAACTAAAAATTTGTTCATATCCATTCTACTTATATTCTATTGGTCATAATTTAGTCATATGATCATGCTTGGCTACAAGGAGGGCTGGGAAATATTGTTTGTATTCTGGCAGCCCATATGCTTATCTGAAAATTGGGGGTTTAATTACTATAGAGTGATGGGAGAATGGATGACAGGTAGCAGCTTCTGCCACGCTCGACTCTCAAGGCCATTCGTGAAGTGACTCCTGCTTTCTTCTCTAGCTCTATCAGGTAATATCATACCCTGTGAAAACACTATCAAAGTATTTCTTACATTGTATTGTTATTTTTTAAAAGTCTGACTCCCTCAATTGGAGTATGAGCTCCTGGATGACTATAATTGTGTCTTACATACTCAAATTACAACATCTAATAAAATACTTTCATGTAATATTTGAATAAAAATAACTGAATGAATGTTATGTTCATGCCAATACTACAAAATTTATACCTGTCTGACTCTTAAGTCCAGGATCTTTTTACTGCATTCCACTGACATCCCTTTTAATCTTATAAGGATTCAAGAGCATTTAAAAATACAAATGAAGTATCCCAAGAATGGAAAAATAAGCACCACATGTACTCACCATCAAATTGGTTTTAACTGATCAACACCTAAGTACACATATAGGAATAACATTCATCAGGCATTGGGCAGATGGGAGGGGGGACGGGGGGGTGGGTATATACATACATAATGAGTACAATGCACACCATCTGGGGGATGGACACGCTTGAAGCTCTGACTCAGGAAGAGGGGGCAAGGGCAATATACGTAACCTAAACATTTATACACCCATAATGTGCTGAAATAAAATAAATAAATAAATAAACATGATTTATCTCCATTGTATAATTCCAGATAAACTAGTTTTCTTGGTCTGCCCCCTCCCATGAAAATAGAGTGGAGGGCTTTTGAAATCCTTTCTAATTCTGTATTTCTCAGATTATGGAAAAAATAATCATATGAAAATTCAGTGAAAATAAAAACAATGTTATATTACTGAGCTCTTCCCAAGGGGCTGGACACATCTCTTTATGTCTTTTAACCTGCTTTACTTTTCAATTAAGATTTTGTAATGCTTTTAATACTTAATCTTTTCTATATTATTTGTGGAAATAGGAAGAGTGTAAAAACATTCTCTAGAATCTTGTTAGGAAAACTTTTGCAGGGGCTACTCTTAAATGGATGCTATCAAGGGACTTTTCTAATCTTTGCTGAGTATGTTCTCAGAAGTAATTCTTGATATATTTTTATAAAGAACCAAAGAAGCGTTGTGTCCTAATTACAAAAATGGTTGTATTATTTTAAAAATAAACACTTGGTATGACAAGAACTGATCAAAACTGGTGGCTGGAAGAGAGCCTTGAACACAAGAGAAATCCTAGATATTACATTACTTTTTATTTTAAATATATTTTAGTTGATATACCCACTGCCCATTTGTTTTCCCTCTCATTTCTGTAATAACATGGAATGAGAAAATTAAAATTCCATCTACATGTAATCAAAATACACACACACACCTGGATGTATGAAGCTCAGTGATAAAAAGATAAATGAAATTTTCTATCTTTGAAAAGAAACTTGGATCTTATTAAACTTTAAAGAAAATGTCTTGGGTGAAGGACGGTGCTTTTTTGTTTACATTGGCCTTGCAGTTATAGAGAAAACAATCTTTTTCTTTTATATATGTTCTAGTGATTGTAAAAATTACCCCATGGCATATAATACATTGACTCTGGTAGCTTGCATACACCTAGTCTTGCCAATACAGTTATTTGAAATTACATTGACTTTCTTTGAAATGTTTAATTGGAATTCTTAAATTGCTCAGCAGACTCATGGCCCTATTGATTGTCTGTTTCCCAAAGGTCACCTTTTGGCCACAGACCTCCAAAGCATTAATTGCTTTACTGACTGCTCAGATCGCTAAGGACCAAAAGGTTGTAAACTGACTTGATGCCTGACTCAGTTACTCATTTACAATATGTTTACATCACGCAGTATTGCACAACAATCACAGATGCCCTTATATTCAATTCAGAATATCTGCCTTAATTAATTATTCCCAATATTTATTTTAAGGTGAAACAAACTTTTTGTTTCCCCAAGCCTTTGAAATCTGGAAAGGAAGGTTGATTAAGGTAATCAATGATGATGATGTATGTTGAGTTTGAGGCCTAGGCGCAATGCTGACATGGTTTTTGAGAGAACTGGGGAGATGTTTGCATTTTTCTCACTTTTAGACATTTCTAAGAATGGACTGGGCAAAAATGCAGCACAATGCATACTCAGTTTTGAAAATTTACCATACATTCTCATCCTTGGAACAAGATATTAAGTTTTACATCATTGAAAGAAGTCTACTTATATATTTATTTATTAAAAGTGGATAAAATGCAGAATATACCCTCTACCATAACATTTCTAATAAAAGGAAAAGTATGTATTCTCAACCATCTCACAAAAGGAAAAAAGTGCATAGGAAACATTCTAGCCTTCAGTTTTTTCAATTATGCTAATTAGAAATAGGATTTTCTCCCTCTCTTAAAAAAGGGAAGAAATAGATATCTACTTTTATTTTTACTATCTACCAATCTCAAAAGAAGTAGAAGCTAGTGAGATGATTTATGAGATGGAGACACACATTTGAGGCATGACAGCTTTTTATGACTGGTTTATCACTTTAAGCACATAATCTCCATATATTTTACATTACTCTATTTTTTGGCTTATCAATCACAAACAGAAAATTGGCTTCATTTTTCAATGTTGAGCATAAAATGAAATTACTAAACAAATTCCAAATACCTAAATAGAAAATCTGAGGTTCTATTTCTGCCCCAATTTTATTCCCTTTTTCTTGTTTTGTTATGCTGAGATAACCAAGCAGAACCATCCACTCATCTATAGATATCCTCTTATGCCTGTCCACTTTCATATCTCTGCTAATGCTCATCTGTTGTCCTGGAAAACATTTTTTTCTAAGTTTTGAGAGCCAAAATTTAAATATCTTCCAAGACCCCTTTAGATACCTCTTCCTACTCCATCACAGTTCTGTATGGGGCAAGGAGACTGATGCAAGTAAATTTGGAAGAACATTTTATTCTTCCTGTTATGTAGAAAGGCATAAGACTGGAAGTAGAACAGTTACAAGGAGGTTACACTAGTCTAAGGAGAATACAATGATAACGTAGACCAGAGTAAAATCAGCAGAAGAGGAGGAAAGTATGCAGAATGTATTAATATATAGATTTTGGAAGTAGCATAGACTAGTCTTGCTCATGAATTGGATATGGGCATGAGTAATAGGGAGGAACTGAAGATATTTCATTTTTTCTGTATGAAGAAAAAAAAATTTTTTTTCTTTTTTTTTGCTTGAGCCAAATGAAGAAGGCTGAGGAAAAAAACATCACATTTTCTGGGAAAAGTCAAGAGATCATTTTAGGCCATGTTTAAGTTTTAACTGTCTATTAGAGATCCAAATTGACGACACAGGAAGACAATTGGCTGAGTCTGGAACTCAGAGGGAAGTCAAGCCTGGAATTATGAGTATGGGAATCAATAGCACACAAATACTTTAAAAGACAAGTGAATAGGTGAAATCACCTAGGGTGGTATGTGGAGAGGAGAGGAGAGGGCTCTAAAAGGACCAGTAAGGTAAAAAATGAAGAAGAGCTTGGTTTTGCAGAAGGAGGAGGGACTGTTAAATAGTGTGTAGTGCTGTTGAGAAGCTAACAGTGGGACTCAGAAAACAAAGCCCCAAAATGAAGGCCTCAGAAGCAGAAATTTTTCTCTGACCATCTTCTGCCCTCCTGTCTCTCAGTCCCATTCTTCCCTGAGGCTAGCCAAAGAAACCAGAATCCCTCTTCCCCAAGGTGGGTCATAGAAACCTGAACCTAGTTATCACCAAAGCCAGCCATAAATACTAAAAATATTACTTTAACTTTCCTTCTGCCTTTCTATGTAAAAACCTGCCATAAAGAAATTATCTGGCCTACCTTGTTTGACTGCAAGTGATGAGAACTCCATTCCAGAGAAGGTCCCTCACCATACCAAGAAGGAAGGAATGCATACTCAGGCCAAGAAGAATCTAGACAGACCAGCCTTGCTGTTTCCCCCTCAGTCTGTTAGCATTAGATCATACCCTTTTTGTCCAATCATTTTTCCACATGGCTGTCATCCATACTTTGTTAATCATAAGCATAAAAATGGACAATTTCCCCTGTACCTTTGGATCTTCATTCTGAAGGCTCCTCTGTATGCATTAAATAAATATGTATGCCTTTTTTTCTATTAATGTGCCTCTTGTCCATGATTTTCAGTGAAACTTCATTAGACAAAGAGAAAGCTTTCCCTTGACCCCTACTAAGAAAACATGGAAAAATATTTGCTAATTTTGGCAACATGGAAATGATCTGAAACATTGACAAGGGCATTGATCAGGGAGTGCTGGGAGTGAAAGCAAGATTGTCATGGGTAGAATTATGAATTAAAGGGCAGGAAATGGAGGAAAAAGCAAATATAGAAGACAGACAAAAAATAGGGCAGAGTTATTAGACAATGTGGTACTGAGGGAGATTTCTCTTTTTAATTTGGAAGAACATGCTGTGCTGTGTATTAGTGAGAATTATCCAGTAAGGAGGGGAAGATCAATGATGCAAGAGGGAAGGAATAGTCAAGCCAGCACAGTTTTCAGGAAGATTCTAAGGATGAAGTCCAGGGAACAAGTGAGAAAGGACTAGCCTTAGATAAGAGGAGAGATAGTTGTCCATTTTATTATGAAAAAAAGAGAAAATCAATGCAGGTGCAGGCAGAGTGTAGATTTGGCAGTGGGAATGGGAGAAAACTGGAATCTAATCCATTTTATTTTATCACCAAAATTGTAGTTAGGGCCTCCAGTGTAGGAGGTGCAAGAAGTAAATCTGAATATCAGAAGAAAGAGAAGTTACAAAAGTGTTGTCTCTAAGAGTGGAAAAGAGAGATTATTGTAGAAACAGATCATTTCATGGGGCACTACTGTGTGTCTAGTTGAGATTTGAAATGGAAATTTCTCAATTTGATTCTGCTGTTTTATTTGTATTAAAATATATCTGAAAAGATGCAGAAGAAATCAGATTATTTTTTGAGTTATAGCTAATTATTTACATTTTATTTTCTTCTGTATAATGAAACAATAAAGAAACAATGAGAAAAACAATATACAAAAACAATAAAGGTTCATATCTAAATTCCTCACAGCACCTAGCCCACCGTAATCCCTTAATAAACTTATCAATACATGTGGGAATGAGTGAATATTTTACTTGCTATCTTTGCAAATTGGGTAATGGATTTTCTTCTTTTATTTAGGAAAGTAAAATGCCATTAATAATCATAAGAAAATGAATGTAAGACAGGAGTATAAGATGTTTTATCAGACTTAAAATAATGCAAAGTAGTGTCTTGCAAGAAGCTTAGAGAACATGTCATATTGAATGTTTCAAAATAACATCCCAAAGTGGAGAAGCTCAAGAGTGGCTGAGAAGACTAAGTAGGGATGCTGAATATTTCAGCCAGTTACCTCATTGGACTGTAATTGCTGAATCTCTAGATAGTAAATGCTGAGTGGTGGGTTAGCTTTCTTGTTAGAAATGCCAAACTCAACCATAAAGTAGCTGAAATCGTAATGCCCACTTGAAAAACAATGTAGCCTACAGCTAACCTCAGTGTGGAAAGCTTGTTTACATAGTAGCAGGTACCCTAACATTTAAAAACCTTACTATGAAATTTCAAGTTGTTTTTTCAATTTTTGGTAACTTTTACTTAAATTATTGGCATAATTAATAATGGACCTTGGAAATATATTTTCTAGACCTCTATTTAGAATCTAAAATATATATGTGTCTCTATGTATGCCATAAAACAACACAGAACCATGACCTGTCACTTTGAGAAATGGAGGCTGGCAATTGTTACTATTTTCCTTTTAATTGACCTTGAAATAATCCAAGTGAGTGATAAGTCTTCTCAAAGACTCATTTAGCTGACAGCTTGTCCTTATGTGAAAAAAAGAAGTTAAAATAAATGAGCCAAAATGAAAATGAACAACAGAAAAAAAATGCTGAGAAATATTTGGGGAATTATGTGGATTTTTTCCTTCCATCTTCATGCCTATAGAGAAATAGAATACATTAACCAATTAACTTTGATCTTGTTAAAGAAAACTTTCATAAAAAGAGAATTTGCTTATGAAAGTAAATTATGATTTTATTATAGCATGCTACTCATGTACTTAACCAATTGAGTTCTTGTACATGTATACTACCGTTCATTCAATTGACATTTGAGTACTTACCATGTGACTGAAATAATCTACAGATATAGCAGCCAACAACAACAAAAAAAGGTGACATAAAGGGGATAACTGACAAAGTTTGGAATACATGATCCGTGAAAGCCTTGCTGATGAGATGATATTTGAGCTAAGATATGAATGATGCAAAAGAGCAGTCCACGAAAAGGCTTTGTAGAGATTGCTCCAGTACACAGTTCCTTCAGAATTTTTATAAAAAAAGCTCTTAGGAACCCATTCTTTAGAGGGGCATACCAAGAAAGTTCCCGAAAGATATCATTTCATAACAACCATCCTTTTAAAAATCAGATTGTATATTCATTATTTGGGCTAGATGATAGAAAAGAATTAATGGAAGATATAATGATGTTAAAACCAAGAAGGGGAGAGACAGGATGGCTGACCAGAGACATCAGCTGCCAGATTGTCTCAGAAGCAAGGAAAAGTTTTAGATGAAAAAAAGAAAAGGAAAAAAAAAAAAAACAAAAAACAACCAACCCAGATTGGGTGTTTCTGAGGGAAAAGTGCCAGAACCTACACCAGAGATTTCACAGGAAGAAGTTGCAAAGAAGGAGCCAGATACCAGCAGAGACCAACCCACAAGAGGCTTGATGCCTGGTGAAAAGGGTAGGTGGTGGAAGGTGGGGGTTGTTTCTTCTTTCTTCCCATCTCTGGCAGTAAGCAGGGCCCTGAGCTACTGGAGAACCTTTCTACCCTCACAAGTCCAAAAACTGCTACTGCCAGTGAACTGAGAGATTCTTGAGGACAAAGCATCAGGCTGCCAGCACCCTTAGGGTAGCTTCCCACCACCACAGACCCAAACCAAGACTGCAGGTGACATATTATTTCTCCACCCACCATGTGCTTCTGTCCTCTCAATGGAGCTTCAGCCCCTCAATTGTCATCTTGCTTGTTCTCAAACATTTCCCAACTCCAGTCCAGACCATGGGAGCCATGGGGCTGGTAGGTGCCCAGGGATCTGCATGAACCCAGAGCATAGACATTCTGGAAAGGCTGCCTTCTGGATAGAGGAACAGAAATGACTAGATTTCCCCCATTCAGACTTTT
>CAUYRT010074591.1:0-28173 GCA_963574885.1 Lepilemur ruficaudatus | reverse complement strand
AATTAGGGGTCTCAATAGGGGAAAGGAATTCCTCAAAAACTGATTCATGTGATTAACTGTACACCTCGGTAAATTCACTGAAAATCATTTAATTGTACACTTAAAATGGAGTGTTGGTTGTACGTAGATACAGTTGGAGCCCGATGTATGTACTCTATGGACTGCTTTGACAGAGTAGGTTTTTGAATGTAACAAGATAAGTCAACTTGAGTGGTAATATATTTTGGGAAATCAGCTCACTACAAAGTGTGACTGTAAACATTGTACTGTAAATGCTTTGTAGTTTTCCCCCAATAAAAAAAAAATAAAAAATAAATGAACTAGTCAATTTTACTACTTACATTTTAAAAAGCATGAAATATAATGATAAAATAACAAAATAATTATATAAAAGTGGGTTTAAATAGAAAGGAATATTTTTTGACAAATCAAATATTAACATATATTTCCTACATAAGTGTTGGATGGAGGAGAGGCTTTAACCAATATCTATAAAAACTTTTCTGGAGAATATTCCATGTCCTTAGTCTCCAGCATTCACTCAGATCCTGTTCACATCATAATGTGGAGTAAGGGCAATTTTTTGCAAATCTGAAACTAGCACTAATAATTATTTGCAACAGAACTAAAAATTTTCAATAGATGATTATAATAAAGAGGGTCCCAGTCTAAATTATAGTGCTTTCTTAGTATCTTGATATGTGCTTGGTAATATCAGTATCTATCAGCATAACACTCTGTGATTTCAAAAAGTATTTTCACATGAATTAATATATTTTATTATGTTTAATTGGACATGAAATAGGCAGTATAGGAATTTAATTATCATTTAAATAAAAAATCAAGAGCTGAGGACTCAGAATTATCAATTATCTAAGCCAATCGGTGTCCTTTAAAGCAAGTATTAAAACAATAATATTATAATTCCTTAACAGTCTGAGAATAATTCCTATTACTGCCCAATGATAGCAAAGTGTTATAACTGTGGAGGTATATAAATGGTCAACAATGAAAATCATGGTTTATGTAGCATAAAACCATAAACATGCTCAAAACCTCTTTTTCACTTTTATGTGCACTAATGACAGGGCATATTTATTCAGCATCATCTTCATTTACAGGTGAATAGGTGAGGACACTTTCCTCACCTACTGCCTATATGCCTCCTTTATTTTCTGCTGTGTTCTCCTTATGGTCTGCTGGTTTTGAAAACACATGGCTATTCTGGGGCGCTCTCACAGTTAACTCCCCTGTCAGCTATAAATTGTAATTTTGAAAGACTCTAGGGTCTTACTATTAGCTCATATGATGATTCTTTACTGTTAAACAAATGCATAAAATCCTGGGCATTTTGCTAAGGTCAGAAATCTCTCTAAAAATGTTTTATCTACTTAATTTGGAGCATCATTTTGCCTAATGTATACCATGGTTTATTTAAATACAAAATTCAATAGATTTTTAATTTTGCTGAATCATTTTGAAAGCAGATATTTGCAGCAAAAGCTGCCCACAATTATTGACCTATTTAGTCTTTTAATACAATGGCTGTTTTATGTGATTATTTTCTTCAGGTGACTTAAAGTTTCAATTTTCTTGAATATACATCAAAAGAATATTTTGTTATTTTATTGTGCAACTGAAGCAGGGCCCTCAAAATAAATCACTAGTATGTCCACATGTATGACAGATTTTGTGATGGGTTTTTGAAGGGTCAGTTACTATGAGGTGTTTTTCTTGGGAGAAGAATGGAAATTATTGGTACTTGAAGTTAAAATGAAATTGGGTAGGAAACATGTCATGTGTCAGAGGAGAATGAAGAGAATTGAGTTTGAATCTTACAGTTTTAAAGGATGTTTCATTTACCTGAGAAAATTTATGGTACAAGATTCCAAGTGACACTCTTTTATAGATAAAAGAGACCATTTCCATACTTGTGACATAGAGCTGCAGTCCCCAACCAGCAGGCCCTGGTCAGGTACTGGTCCGAGGCCTGTTAGGAACCACCTGAGCCCTGCCCCTGCACCTCACCCACCCCTCTCTGTCCATGGAAAAATTGTCTTCTACGAAACCTGTTCCTGGTTCCAAAAATGTTGGGGACTGCTGCATAGAGCACTAAATAGGCTAGTAGGGAAGCAAAGAAAACCATCAAAGTTATCCAGAATATATTAATATAATAATCATCATCAAACTTATTGGTACACATAACAGGAAATGTAACAGTGATCCTTAAGCTACATAAGCATAAGGAAACCAAGGTCAGAAAATTAGAGAGCTGAGTAGACTGTTTATTAGCATGTGTAAGGAAACATTTGGAACTCCTAAAGTAACTGATTGAGGCTTAATCAGTGAGATGAATGCTGCAATGAGCTACTCTGTGTGAATATAAGCCCATGAAAACATAAATTTAAAAAGATATAAATATATATTTTATTATTTTGCATCATTCTCAATTACTATATTTTCTACTTAACATAGTATTTGAAAATAATGAAGTAAATGAACCTCGGAATCAGCCGGACTTCACTATTTAATTTTGCCACCTATTAGTGTGCACACATGAAAAAGTTATCCTTTTTCTCTAACAGTTATTTATTTATCTGTGAAGTGCAAAAATAACAGTATATGTTCATGTCAGTGAGGATGTTTTTATTAATATTTGCGTTACACAAAAAATTCAAATTGATTTTTTAAAACAATGATAATGTAACTTCAAATACCCAAAGATAGGACTAAATTCAGGCACAGTGTGATCCAAAATTTCACAAGATGGTTATAACTCTGCTTCTTTTTCAAGCAGAGTTTTGGCTTTAGTCTCAGACTGATATTCTTAATGGTATCAGCTGAGATTGGTATTCTTAATGTGTGAGTTTTGGCCCTTAAAATATCATATCTTTCTATCCGTAGAACAATTCCCACCTTCCCAGAAAATGATCTAAATTTGCTAGAATAGGACCACTTAAGGTCAGATACCTACCTCAGAATAATGTGCTGTTGTCAGGTAAGTAAACAATTCTGATTAGCTTAGCCTCGGTAAAGGGCTTCATACCTTAATCTAGGAGTGGGTCAGCTTCCCTGGAAGAAGACACTCAGTTCCTTTAACAGATAAGGAGGTACACCAAGGAGAAAAAAGTTCATAGTTGCTAAGAGGGTAAATATACATCATCTACTATATTATCTCATTAGGTTGTGAAAATTAAATGAGATAATGTACACAGAGGCATTTACACAATGCATGATCCCTATTAAGCATTTATGCTGTTCATATCAGCAATGATGATAATAATGATGCTCTTTTACATGAATTTAAAGTATATAATAGAAATGCATTTTAGACAAATAAGCTTACTTCTTGGCAAATTGATGAACCGAGTGTTGGTATCTAATTCTGGCCCCTTTCCCAGTTTAACATTAAAACACTGATTTTAAATAAAAATAAGGATTTTAATGTTTATATATATATATATATGTTCTGAAAATATGATACATATTGGAAAAAGTGTACCCGCCAACAACCCAGAAGACTATTTAGGAAAAACTAACTGAAAGAAGATCCATATTGATCTATAATTATTCCCAAATCTTTCTTTAAAAGTACATAGAAGAGACTAGACACTACAATAATCCTTTTCTAAAGTGAGTGAAGGGTGGACGTCACTGGGCAGTTATGCAGTCATGGAATGCACACACTTGGCCGTGCGCTGTTACGAGATGCCACACCAGACAAGGATATCACATCTTACCTTTACCACACAAAGGGAATAAACAAAAGAAAATAGTTCCAGTTAAATGTCAATAGCTTCACAAAACTTAACATAATTCTTAATCGTGAAGGCAATGGTTCTATAGCCATCATCCTTAGAAAGGATTCTCTCCTTACTCCCTTCAGCTGGTTCTCTGAATTGACAACATAAAACTACCTTAAATTTGAATGTGTTTTTGTGTATCTTACCCAGTTCTGAATGATGTGTAAAGCAAACAAATTGCTAACAAAATTCATCTCAGTGTTAAATACTGACCGAGCAGAGAATTTTTTTCTGAAAAGATAAAGTAATAAATAGAATAAAGAATTAGACATGTGAAAAATATTTTTTTTAATTTTGATAGATTTAGGGATACAAGTGGATTTTAGTTACGTGAGTGAATTTTATAGTGGTGAAATATAAGTTTTTAGTATACCTATCACCTGAATAGTGTACATAGAACTCAATAGATATTTTTTCTTCCTTTACCCTCTCTCTCCTCCCCCTTCTGAGTCTCCAATGTATATTGTACTACAAAAAGTAGTAAGGTTTATGCTATATTCATGTAATACTATATTTTCTTGGTAATTTATATAAATTACTTAGTAAACTTTACCTTACATATGTTGATCAGAAAGAAATTTATCCAGGTAAACCAAATTGATAAAGATTTCTATTAAAAACATTAAATTGTATTATTCAAGGTTGATTTAATTACAGGATATGATAAAACTAGAGTAGAATGGTTAATGCCCACTGGGGCTAGAGAACAGGTCTAATGTACCACTTGATGTCTATGCCCTGACCTTCACCTCAGGGAGTTTCACTTATCACTGTTTTCAAGTAATGTCTTTCCTTTTCATATGGGGCACAGTTCCTTGGCTCAGTAACTGCATATTTTTGTGATTTGGTCCATGAGTTAGTGTCACTTTTTATTCCATCAGATGAGAGGTCTCACTGTCAACACACCTACAACTGGGTAGCTACCTCTGGGAATCTGACTAAGGCATCTGATTTAGCCTTACAATTTTTTATGAGTTTGAAACTACTTTTTTTTTTTTGATGCTCATCCACAATATCCACTTTACTTCTATCTTCAGATTCCCACAGAGACTCGCATTCAATCTGACCTATTTGCCTAATCATACATAAATGTTACTGACATTATCCTAAAATTCCGTGAATGTCCAAATGACGCACTACGAGTGTCATCCTGGCCCTTCTTCCACTGCTGAAAATAATTATACCTTAACTCTGACCACTCTGAAGACCTGTCCTTGCCCTCCTCCCCCAAGGTTGTACCGTCTCCAAGGTATATTGCTGCTGATTTCCAGTCAAGTGGCCTCAATCCAGAACATCTCATCAGTGAGTCAAGCGGCTAAATTTGCCTTGGCTGAAATAGAATCACAAGACTGGTACCAGACAGTGGTGGTGGGTACAGAAGGTCCTTGGAAACTTCTATAATTATACAATTGGCCATTTGGGCAGTTAATCAAGCTTCTCCTGAAAGCAGTAAATTCTCCTTGAATTCTTCCCCCTTTATTGTGTTCCTTAATATAATCCACTTATGAGTGAACTCTACTCTGGTCCCCCTCCCTTGTTTCCCACACAAAGGCCGTTTCACCCAAATTATTGAATATAGCCTAACATTCTACCCTCATTTTACTCCCGGTGGTAGGGCAAGATCTCTGCCTTTCATTCAGTCTTGTTCAGATTTTATCGCTTTAAATAAAGCAATAAATTCAGCCTCTTCTATGAGAATTATCTGTTATAAATAATGATTCTCATAATTGGATTTGAATTCTCTCAGACTAAGAGAAAGAGAAAGTGAATTTTCCAAGGTGCTTAGAGTGGGGAATGGCTGAAGCTGCTCCTTTCTCCCATAAACCTTTGATAATAAGCTGTCAAATCTTTAATAGAAAACTCCATTTATTTACTTTCTTATCTCCATTTTTAAAACCCAAATAAACAAAATCATGCAGCTGATCTGTCATTTCCTAACCTGCCTTTCACGTCTCCTCTTTCTGCTCCCTTTCTCTCATAAGGTTTGCACTATTTTTCTCCTTATACAGTCCCTCTGTAACGGTGACTGATTGCCTTAGTCCTTCGGGCTACCATAACAATGGCATGGAATGAATAGCTTATAGGCAACAGAAATTTATTTCTTACTGTTCTGGAGCCTGGAAATTTCGACCAGGGAAATCCTACATCAATACACTGGCAGATTTTGTGTCTGGTGAGCCAGTCTTCTCACTGCATTTTCACAAGGCAGAAGAAATGAAACAGCTCTTCAAATGGCTTTTATAAGGCCATGAATCCATTCATGAGGGCTCCACTCTGATGTCCTAATCATCTATCATAGGTTCCACTTCCTAATACTATCACATTGGGGGGTAGGATTTTAACATATGAATTTGGGGAGAGAGGAGCACAAACAGCCAATCTATAGCACTGATTAACTAAATCCTTCCTGCTGAATATTAGTCTGGCTTTCCAAGGGTAAGTTTATACAAGGCACCCAAGATTGAGACATTCACTGTATCACCACATCTATCAACACCCCTGCCAATGGCATTAAGTTAGATTTGTCTCTATGATCATCTAAAGATACAATAAAGCTGTTAATATTGCTAACATTTCAACCCCGGAGGAAGGGTTCCATCAGTGTGTGAAGAATAGGTCAATATCCCTTCTCAAGATACATGTGTGTGATCCTGGCATTTATTCACTGCTGCAGATTAGCCGGCATATATACCTGGAAACTCCTATCCATAAACATTTGCAGTCTATTGAGGGTCTGTTAAAAACTCAAATAATCCATTTTATTCAGTAGGTTAAAAAGTTAGTTATGTACCTTTTCAACACTAATTCTAAGAATACATGCCAATATGATTCATTGTGTTTTATAACATGATCCAACTATTTAAAGGAATACTTTCCTTGACCCCCAGGTATCTGTATATTTCTACAGATAATAAATTACCTTGAGTTACTTTGCAAGTAAATATGATACCTCTCCATAGCCATGAATGGTTAAGAAGGCTTTCCAGTGAAAAGAAAAGCAGTCCTACAAAAATATTTTTCTCCCATGGTAGGCTACTCTTCTTTTAGAGTTCTAGTCTGGATCAGAACTGTTAACAATAACCAAGAAATTGAAATTTTGCTACCTTTTCTTGAGCATTAACTGCCTAACAATCTACTTAATAGGTTCCACTATTTTTGTATTTTTTCCAAATTCCATAGAAAGGATTTCCTCACATGAATTTACTCCATTGCTTGCCTCATATTGAGGATGCGTAGGCAGCAATTCCATCATCAGATCCTCATAACATTTTTCCATTCCTACCTTTTTTCTAAGAAGTGCTCTAGCCATTATGATTCACGAGTCTGAAAAGCACGATGCCAATGGAAACGAACACAAAAATTAAATGATCAGATCTGACACAAATCCAAGACCTTATCTAGCATTAAATTTTACTAATAATCTGAAGGATACAATCACGCAAGAAGCAAAAACAAAGCTGGAAGAGACCCAGCGCACATTCTGTGCGGCTCCTCTGGCACTTCATTCTTACACCGGACACACTCCCTCTGGCCTGTTTTATATCAAGTCGCCAAGGGTCGTCTGTAGTTTAAAACACTCAAAAGAGAATTTAGGTTATGAAGCATCTTTTTTATATTCAGGGATTGTGTGACATTTTCAGGGAGTCATGCCTAATATCTCCATAGACTTTAGGTTTATTATACACAATTCTAAACCATGGTCATTCTGCTAAAACTAATCCATGGATAATACTCTCCTCCTGGCAAATGTCAGTAGTTTATTTACCAGAAGATCAAGATGCCTGTATATTTACAAGGAGATAAGACCAAGTCATCAATTTTTTTTTTCCAGGACAACTTTCTTCAACAATTTTCTCTTATAATTTAGAGATAAATGCATTTCAGACCAACTGCTTAACTGCTTTCTCCTACAACCCAGAGTGTGTTTAGGCTATTCTGTAGCTGTAAAATCCAGAAATTAATAGGAAAGAATAGAAACTTGATAGAAAATAAATTAATTATGATATTCCTATATCCAAATAATATGTCTTTCACATACAAGATAGTTTATATTCAAGTATAAATAAATATGAGAAAATTGCTTCACAAAAAGTTATTTTTACAAAATTATTCACCTAGAATTTTTTACTAGTGTGTATGTATCTTCATTTTCTACTTAAAGTCTTATAATTTCATTGTTTTAACATTTAGTTCCATTTGAGTCTATTCTAGTATATGTGGGTGGTAGGGATGCAATTTCATCTATTTTTCCAAATGTCTTTCTATTTCATTATTGTTTACAAAGTTGTCTTAATTCCTTTGATTTGAGATACTCCCTTTATCATATAGCACATGTCCATAATAGATTGTTTCATTTCAATTTCTGTGTTTCTAGTCTCCTCACACAGGAAAAAATACTTTTTTTTTTCTTTTTAGGGACAATGTCCCACTATGTTAGCCAGGCTGGAATGTAGTGGCTATTCACAGAAGCAATCATATGGCACTGCAGCCTCTAATGCCTGGCCTCAAGAGGTCCTCTCACCTCAGCCTCCCAAGTAGCTGGCACTACAGATGCGGGCTCCCAAACTCAGCTATATATATATATATGTATATACATATATATATATATATATATATATGTATATAATTTTATATATATTATTGTGGGATATATTAGTTTGCTTGGGCTGCTACAACAAAATAACACAGATTGAGTCACTTAAATAAAATTTATTCCTCACAGTTATGAAGGCTAGAAAGTCTAAGATCAAGGTGCTTGGCTGATGCAGTTCCTGGTGAGGGCTTTCCTCCTGGCTTATAAATGCCACCTTCTCACTATGTCCTCACATTCTTCTCTAGTGCATGTGCATGTACATGCACAACAAACCCATCACTCTGATATCTCCTCTTATAAGGACATAAATCTTATGTGACCAGGGCTTTACCCTTATGAAATCATCTAACCTTAATTATTTCCATAAATTCCCAGTCTCCAAACATAGTCTCATTGAAGTTTAAAGCTTCAACATATTAATTTTGGTGGAACACAAATATTTAGCTCATAACATGGAATCTTTATCATATTAATATATGTATATTTTATCATCCAGTAAAACTACTACCAAACTTATTATAACATCATTTTTAGAGTTATTATTGCTATTTTTCTGATTTATTTTCCCTAATCAATAACAGAATCAATTTCTGTTTCACCAAAAAAAAAAAGGTTTGATATAAAGAAACAGGTACATAGATTAAAATGAAAAATTCTAAAATATATCTAGTCTTGACTTGGAGACAAAAGAAATTAGAGACATTGGGAGGGAAAATAATGTTAAAAGAAATAATGTCTGATAATTTTTCAAAAATGTTAAAGTCAGGAAACTTCCAATTCCAGAATCACAATGAATTAAACACAAGCTATTATAAGAAATACATATTTAAACACAGGGAAATCAAAGTGAAAGCCATCACGTAAAAGAGAATATTTTAAAAATCACCAATGAGAAAGATAGTTCACGTCAAACAGAATGCCAAGTAGACTACTGATAGATTCCTCACCTCAAGCAATGAAGGTAAATTACAACAACTTATCTTTAGTCTTGAAACAAACTTATTGTACATTGACTTGAATTTGCAGCGAAGTTTTTAAAAATCATGAATACAAAATGAAGAGATAGTCAGGAAACCAAAACTTTTAAGTTGGAAACATTAGCACTCACTAAAGAAAACTTCTAAATTATGTTGTTGAAGGATTTTCAGTTGCCCTTAACATAACTTTAGCCCACCTCTGATTGTAACCAGACTTCTCTTGGAGAGTTCTTTGTGCACTCACATTCTTTTGACAGCTGCTATCCTCAGCACTAGCCTTGTTGCTATCTGCTTTCTTCTTCTGGGCATTCTCTGTCTAGTTCTTTGGATGTGTAGGAAAACATAGCCAGAGATGAATAACTGCAGGGACTTCCCTCAAACAGGAAAAATAGGAGCTGGTGGATAAACAATTAGACAATTCTGGGAGGCTTTCTGCAATCTCAGCAACAACCTTGATTCTTCTCTGACCTTCTCTAATTCTTTCATCTCCCGCAATTGTGTTTTCTGGGATAACCTCCCAAACTGTCTCCACCCTCCTCCTTATCTCAAGCCCTGATTTTGGAGGCCTCAAACCAAAATAGTTTGAGTTATTAATTTGTACTATCATGTATATTTGAATTAGAAAACTATAATATACTCAGAAATATCATCTGGGATATGATTTAATTATTTAACCTGATACTTTTTGCTTAGAAGCAGCCTTGTAGAGAGAAAATGGAATTCCTATCAATTTTTTCATTTGGAGCCCTCTCTCTCCAAGTGTACATGCTAGAGAAAACCCAAATGAGGAAATAGTGAAAAGGTGGCTGTCTGCAAGCCAGGAAAAGAGCCCTTACCAGGAACCAAATTGGCTGTTATGTTGACCTTGGTCTTCTCAGTCTCTGTAACAATGAGAAAAAAATTTCTGTTAAGTCACAAAATTTATAGTTCAAACTCTCTGTGAAAGATTTAGATATACTCTACTACAAACTTTGTGAGGGTATTTCTCAGGTATTTCACCTGAGCCCTATCTCAAAAAAGACTTAAAGGGCATCTAAGATGGTGCTATATAGAGAGCATTTCTTTCTTAATGCAGCTTCTGTGTAAACAAATAATCCTCACTGTGTTTGCCTCTAGAAAACTCAGCAGGAACTCTGTTGGAAGCAATCTTTTAATTTGGAACAATTTACAAGTTGTTTGTAATATTTGTATTTTTTTTCCTGAAAATGGTCTAATAAAAAAAACCCGTGGCCACTCTAGAGAAATGTTCATTTCACATCCAAAATTTTGACTGCATGGGTATGATGGTTAATTTTAATGTATGAACTTGACTGGGCCATTGGGTGCCCAGATATTTGGCCAAACATTATTCTGTATACTTAGGGAGGAGATTAACATTTGAATCAGTAGACTGAATAAAACACATTTTAATCTGTTATGTGGGTGGTACTCATCCAATTAATTGAAGGCCTCACTAGAACAAAAAGTCTAATACTCCTATCAATAAAAGAAAACTCTTCTTGCCTGACTGCTTGAGGTGAGACATCTGTCTTTTCTTGCCTTCAGAATGGAACTGAAACATTGGCTCTTCTTGGGTCTCAAACCTGTCACCTCCACCATTGGTTCTGCAGCTTGGCATCTGCAGATCTTGTGTCTCCTTAGATTCCATAATTACAGTAATTGCACAACTATTTCTTATGTGAATGTGTTTGTGTTTGTGTGTGTGTGTGTGTGTGTGTGTGTGTGTGTGTGTATCCTCTTGGTTCTGTTTGTCTGGAGAACTCCAACTAATACAGATTTTGATACCAAGAAGTTGGGTGCTCATGTAACAAATACCTAAACAGATGGAAACAACTTTGGAAATGGATAATGGGTAAAGGCTGGAAGAGTTTTAAAATGATTCTACATATATGAATGTTAAGGATGATTCCAGTGAGATCTCAGAATGTAATGAGGAACATGTTATTGAAAACTGGAGGAAAGATGATCCTTATTACAAAATATCAAAGAACTTAGATGAACTGTGTTCTAATATCTTGCAAAAGGTAAAACTTATGAGCAAGTAATAAAATTGGGCAAATGTTGAAGTAACAGCTTGGTTCTTCCTAACTGCTGGCAGTCAAATGTGAAAGGGGGGAGCTAAATTGAAAAATAAATTGTTAAGCAAAGATTAACCAATAATCGAAGATTTTGAAAATTTTCAGACTATCCATATTGCAAAAAAATGGGAAAGCATGTTCTGAAGAGAACACCGAGGGTGTGGTGAACAATCATTTGATTAGGAGATCATGGGTGCTACTTATGGACCTTAACATCCATCTCGTCAGAAGCCAGGAATAGACGTGGGACTGTATCAGCTAAGGCACTGCCAGTTAAAACTAAAGGGACAGAGAAAGTGGGACATAATTAAGGGAGACTATTGTCTTTCTTGAATTTTATAAGATCAGACAATGAAGCTTTATATTTAGCATCAAATGTGTGCTATTCCTCAAGGAAAAGGAAAAATGATCCTAAAGTGATTTAGTAATCATCCGGGCGCCACTCCCACCACAACCCCAGCAGGCAAGACTGTTTTCTCCCTGGTTTCAGAGGGTGGTACCTTTTCAGAGAGTCAAAGGATGGGACAGTTTCTCAGTACCGTGGAGTTGATGCTGCTACCTCAGTGGGCCTGGAGGGCAGAGTGTCCAACCAAAAAGGATTATTCTCAAGCCTTAAGGTTTAATGGAATTTGCTTTGCTATGTTTTAGACTTCCTTGGATTCCATTACACTCTTTTTTCCAATTTTTACATTTTGCAATGAGAATGTTCATCCTATGTCTGTCCACCATTGTATTTTTGAAAACACCGTAATTTGTCTAGTTTCACAACTAGAGAGGAATTTTACCTCAGAATGAACTGTACCTTAAGTCTCGCCCATGTTATTTAGCAGATATATAGATGAAAATTTTGACTTTAGATCTGAGAATTAATGTTGAAATGAGCTAAGAATTTGGGGGCTATTGGGATGGTATGAATGTATTTTGCATGTGAGAAGGTTATGAATTTTGTGAGGGCCAGGGGCAGAATGCCATGAACTGAATTCTGTTTCCTTTAAATTCATATGTTAAAGCCTTAAGCCCTCTTATGACTGTTTTAGATAGGACCTTCAAACAGAAGATCAATATTAAATAAGCTTTTAAGGGTAGAGCCCCAGTCTGACATCCGTTATGCCCTTGCAAGAAGAGAAAGGTACACCAGAGCTCTCTCTGTCCAAGTGCACATGCCAGAGAAAGCCCGAATGAGGAAAGAGTGAGAAGGTAGCTGTCTGCAAGACAGGAAGAGAACCCTTACCAAGAACCAAATTGGCTGTTATGTTGATCTTCAACTTCTCAGCCTCTATAACAGGGAGAAAAAAAATTCTGTTAAGTCACACAATCTATAGCGTTTTGTCATGGCGGCTCAAGCCAACTTGGATGATGGTTTTCATAGCCATGTGAATACCCATCCCTGATACGAAAGAAACTGCTACATAGGTGCATTATTATAGTAATGAGGAGCAGAAGAGCTACTCAAAAATACCAATCTCCCTGAGAAAAATTTGAGCATCCTTGAATACTGCTGAAAATTGTTGGTTACATTACTAGCTAACATTAATAAGAGCTGTCACTGTCAGTTTCACTAGCTGCCAGGAACTCCATCTCTAGGAGGGTTTGACAGTTGATGGAGAAACTGCTGGTAGGCCTAACCATTGAAGGTCTGCATCAAGAAATGTTTCTGTCCAGTGTTTCTACATCTGTCACAAGAGGATGCTGTCAAGAATAGCTCTTAGATCAAAGCAGACCCTGTATGTTCACTACCAGAGAAAAAGTGACTGGATAATAAAGATATTAAAACCCTTTTAAATGATAAAAAGATAAAGGACTAGAGAATGTTTAGCTAAGAAAAAGTTAACTAACATTTTATTGACGTGGTAAGTCCATCCAAGTATCTGAAGCTATCAATCACAAAGAAGGTGCTAACTGTGTTCTACAGTTTGTCAACAGAAGAAGATTAGAATGTAAAGGTAGAAGCTTCAAGAACACAAATAATGGCTCAGTATAATAACATTTTTTTTAACTTTCAGAGCTGTGCAAAATTGAATGACTTTTTAAACCTGTTATTTTGAAATAATTTTAATCAATACAAAAGTTACAAAAAATGTATAGAGTTCTGTACATTCTTTACACAGATTTGCCATTGTTAACATTTTATATTACCATAAACCTCACATGTTCAATCTAATGCACCAAGAGAGGACCTGTGGTTTGGCATTAGTGATTCCAGAATTATGCAGACTTTTTTTTGTCTCCTGATTAGCTGTATCCTTAAAATGGTTTATAAAGTGTGACATTAAGATATCTGATTTTTGTAAGTATGATCTAACAATATAACCCTTACATAATCTCAGTCTTGTGAATTTTTGTAAAGTAACTTTTGTAAGGAGGCAGTGATAAAAATGATAGAAAAATGAACTTGTTGGGCGTTTACTCTTGTCACTTCTAGCTTCTCTTACTTGGCCCTGCTTTTATCCTCCAGTCAGTGAATGAGGAAATAAGATTCCCTGCCGCTCAGGAGCATAAGGGGCTGAGAAATTCCAGGAGGGTTTAAAAATTGCATCCCATGAGAACGGTTTTTCCCTAAATCCTCTCTGTAATTGTGACATTGCCTTGAATGGTTCCCAGTAATCACACAATGACTATACTAGGTTATCTTAATAAGTTGCAAATCATATGGTCAATAGTGTTATTGAGATCAACAGAAAAACATTTTAAACACTCATACTTCGGGGTACTGTAAATAATATTTACATACCTTGCCCATTATCATTATTCCCTAATAAATAGAATGCAGTCAGATAAACTATTTTTTAAAAGCCCTTGAGTCTATAAGTAGTTTAATCACATTTGGTATTAAGGCAGATAGTTGTATACTGTAGCCACTGTATGACTACATTTATGCGTACTATTTCATGCCTATGACCTAGGATAATTACTGAAACTTTAAGGCCTTAGATGAAAATCTTCAGAGTCTACTTGACCTTCCATATTCCATTGTCAAGTGATATTATATTATAACTACGGAAATTACTTAACTGCTATCAAATACGTTCAAACAAACCTGTTATCAAAAAGGATTTAAGAAGTAAGATGTATTATTTCCCTCTTTATTGAGGGTCAAGGCAATTTTTATATCAGTAAGATATAAAAATAGCTTTTTTGACAAATCCATTTATTTTCTCATTGCCTGTTGTTTCTATTATATTATTTATTCCTAATATGGCATGCCTTACATCTGATCACAAATTCCTCTGTGTTTCTGTTTTCTGGGCAATGAAAGCAGGAGTAAGTTGCACCTTTCCAAAATTAACCACATGAAGCCACAGCTTATAATAGGCTTTCACATTCTCATTTTGTTTGTCTTCTGGACAGATCTTAAACCCACTCTTGTCTTCTAATAAACCATTTATAGCTGGAGGATCCTGATTGGATAGATTTCTGTGGTGAATGCTGGAAATATAATAACTCACTTTCTCTCCAAAGCTGCTCATTAAGGTAACATTTTTCTAGTAAGACTCTAGGAGACAATCTATTATTCAACTCCATTCATCTATGCTCCTTCTCCATACCGCTTCCCTGATTCTATTTGTCTTATAATTTGCCTGTGCTAGCACAATAATTTTTGGAGGCCCATTACACCACCTCTCATTTTGAAGATTTGTTGGAAGGACTCATGAAACTCAGCAAATAATTGTACTCACAGCTAAGGTTTATTACAGTGACTTAGTAGGAGTATATAGCCAGATCATAAAGAAAAAAGACATGGGTGGATTGTGGAGAAATTTGTATTCAGACTACCTTATGCTTCCTCCATCCTATGAGTGATCACACAGAGCACATTCTCCCTCAAGAAATGAAAATACAGTAACATGCGTCTGATTTTGCCCAAGGAAGCCCATTAGAGACTCAATGTTAAGGTTTTGTAATGGGAGATAGTTACATAGTTCTCCTCTGCCTAAAATGTCCCCAAATTCCAGACTCTTAGGTAAAAGCAAATTTTGAGTGAGAATTGTAGTGTTTGCACAGTCTAGCTCAATGAAACACCCAAATCATTTAACACTTTCATCCAAGTTCTGAGGTGTTGACCAAGGACCAACCTTGCAAGTAATGTCAAGCCTGCTGTATTAACTCTTTTCTGTGTACTCTTCAAGTAGTTTCACTATTTCTTTATGATTTTTTCCCCCATCCATTTTCTACACAGTAGAGAAAAGTTTCCTTAGCCATGATTTAAATTATGGTCTTAAATCCCTCCAGGCATTCCACAAATTCCTGCCAGATCTAGAAGATCAATGTGCTGGCAATGTTTGCAAGACATTATTTTGATATGTCCAGGTAATTTTTGTCACTTATATCCTGATCATCTCAGCTCACATATCCTCTCCCATGATCTGTGATGTTTAGAAAGCACACATATTATCTGTGTGTGCTTCCATGTGTTTTCATGCACTTGTGAATGTGTGTGTATGTGTTCATTTTTTCCATTTAATGCAGGCATTGATAATCGTTTTCTGTAAGAAGTCAGGTAATCACTACTTCAAAAATATTTTTAAAATCTCTTGAAGTGTGGCTCATTCTAATTTGGCATTAATAGCAAGGGAGCAAGAGTACAGAAAGATAACTTCATTTACATCATGATTTTGGAAGAGTTTAGTTCTATAGGCATTGCATTGGTTCTACACTTTTTCAAATTACCACTGAAAAATATTCTATTTTAGGTGGTTTACACAGTACATAGTGGGGACAAAAATTCTTGCTCAGAATACAGAAATACACCTCAGGAGGTAAGTACCAGGGTTTCATATGTGGCATATTTTCTTATAATGAAGAAACAATTTTAAAAGGTAAAGAAGGAGGAGGAAGTGGAGGAGGTCAAGAAGAAAATAGAGGAGGAGTAGGAGGAAAAGAAAGAGGAGAATGAGAATCAGAAAGAGGGTCCATGTTTATAAATACCTAGAGTGAGACAGGATATCCACAGTCAACCATAAAAAGTAAAGAAAGTAAAAATATGAAACTACATGTTATTCTGATATTATTTTGAGGGCTATTTGATCTATAATCAACTCTACATTTTCTAGGAGAAGGAAGGACAGTAAAGTTACTAAGAGAACATGCCTTTGAAATGAGATAAAAGTGGATGATTTTCTTGGTCCTTAACTGGATTTATACTTCTATTGAAGTTACTCACATAACCATGAAGTCTCAGTTTCCATTCTTGTAAAAGGAGAATAATAGTTTTTAGTTTATAAACTGTGTGAGAAGATTAAATCAGATCATACATATAAAGTGCTTTTCAATCCTTATGTTATTTTATTACCACTTCTGTCATCTTACTTTCTAAAGTGGTGACTTGATAAAGCCGCAGGGATTCACTGCATCGTTATTTGACAGAAGCTGGAGATTCTAAACACAGGCAAAAGGGTTTTAAATCTATTTCACTAAGGGAAAATGACTTTCCACAAACTACTTTGACTATGTATATTTACATATTTCCCTTCCTTGTTCTGCTTCTAGGTGTAAATGTTTCCTGAAACATTGCTAAGTTAGTGACAACAATATTTGACAAATAAAATGATTCCATCTCCTTGGGAGAATCTATCTGGATGCCGGTAGGGTCTACAGAAGAAGCTGTCCTTTACTTTGAGAGCCATGTGCAGATTCAACATGATCAGCTGAGAGCTTATAAGAATGTTCATTCCGGAAGCACTATGAGATGAATAAAACGGGGCAAGTGTGAAGAGCTCTTTCTGTCACTACTTCTTGCAACACTCCCTGTGAGCTTTTTCTCCCAATAACAAGGCAATGACAGGAAGATCAGATTCCAGAATACCCCCCAAATCTGCCAGTAGATAAACATTGGAATAATATAAAGATATGATATTGATTAAATGATTGCTTTGGGGAAGAGAATAGAAGTTATGATATTTTAGAAAAATATGAGTTTAATAAATCATTCAAGTAGAGTGACCATTTTCTTTTCCTTTCACTTCTCTGGTTCTACCTTTTGCGAAACTCTTAGTTATTGCTCATTTCCTTTGCTTACTTTATGTTTGAACCTGGCCTAGAGTTTGATTTTGTTGTCATTAATTCTAGATAAGGTACAGATTTATAGAGAAGGTTAGAGGAAATTCCAATGTTAGGGCTGTTTTAAATAACATCACATCTTCATAGTCATTTTGAGTGATATTAAGAAACTATCATGAAAATTTCCTAGAAAACCCTTTTACATTAACTGTCTGATATTAGCAAAGAGAAGGGAAGGTGATTTTATTTGGGTATTGTCAGGTTCCTGCATTTCCTGTTTCTTATGTCAGTACTGAAGAATGGTCACTGAGACTGAGTGGAGGGAATAAATGAGTAAGCCAAGCACTCCAGAAGTGGAGATGACCCTGGGTTTCTAGTACTTTTATATGATAAATGAACTAACTGCCATCCTTTCTTTAGGTGGAGTTTCCATTTCACACCCTTGGGTTTCCTTACATAACTACCTTAGTCTGTACGCATACATTCTCTCAGAATCCTCCACAAAAGCCCATCATGAGGTCAAACTGCAATGCTAATTAGATGGTAATAAAACCCTGGTCAGTTGAGGTCAACAGGAACCCCCTAATATGCATGCTCCAGTGTACCTCATTTATGGCCTTGACCGTATCTCCGGTTTGCGGTTTCTCTACGTTTTCTGGTTGATCAGTTCGTACATCCTTCTATCATAGACAAAACATCTGTTCTTCTCCCTTCCTCCTTATCTCTACCTGACAGTATTGTTATGGACTGATAAGTGTCTATCCCCTAAAACTCGAGTTGAAATTGATGGCTTCAAAGTTGAAGTCCTAATCTTCAAGGTAATGGTATTTGGAGGTGGCCTTTGGGAAGTAATTAGGTTTAGAGGAGGTCATGAGAGTGGAACTCCCATGCGTGTTGGGATTAATGTGCTTATAAAAGGAGATGCAAGAGAGATCTCTCACGCTTTCTCTCTCTGTGTAGGGATATAGTAAAATGGCCATCTGCAAGCTAGGAAGAGAGCCTTTGTCAGGGACTGAAAAGAGTAGCATGTTGCTTGTAGAATTCCCAGCCTCCAGAACTGAGAGAAATAAATATCTATTGTTTAAATCACTGAGTCTGTGATATTTTGTTATAGCATCCAGCTGATTAAAACCTGCATAGCACAATTTTTAACCTTTGTTTTTTTACAGCCATGAATTACAGAAACACTTTCTACTAGCACATTACAGTGTTTAATTTCTCAACAATGTGGAAACTGTTGCTTTTCTACCCTTTCAATTTTTCTCAATAAGCCAAAGGAGAACAAAAGTCAAAACTTCAAATGCCTACAGGGTATTCAAGTAAAATATTCCATTTAAAAATGTTGATAATAAAGTCAGACAAAGTACACCTATGGGATGAAGTCAGCCCATGGGCCTATATGACTTTGAGTTAGAATTTTATTTGAAGAATATGCTTTTATAACATTTCTTACACATTAAATTCAGACTTCATAATGTAACTATACAGGCTTTCAAAATATAGATGTATAGAGATGTATATATATATGCATATATGCATGTGTAAGTTCAAAGGCTGTCCAGAAAGTATCCAGCCATGTAGCCATGTAATATGTTCTTGTTATATTAACAATGGCTAAGTATTTTTCAGACACCCCTCCTATACACACACATGTGTGTAATGACAGAGACTATAATAAAAGAACATCAAAAATTAGAACTGCTTTAGTTTGAAGTATCTTCAGCATAGTGTTTAAAAATACTCATAACAATGTTTGTAAGCTACAGATATCAGCACTGGAAAGATTAAAAACATTCAAAAAAAGGCTTTCAAAGGAGGAATTCTTTTAACTAGGTTAGAAAATGATAAATAAATAAATGGAAAAAAGTCTTCTCTTAAAGTGTAATGTTTCTTTAGTTATTTCAAAAATTATTGAAGTGACTTTAAATAACAGAGCAAAAACTTTGGAAATCTAAATAATTTCCTTCAAAGATATTAACCTGAAATGATTATGAAAGGTTTTTATCTCTATCATAACTTAAAGAGTTTTTTGTCAATGCAAAAATAAAAAATGACTTTAAATGCAGTTTAGCACAGACATAAAGATACACTCCAGTCTACTGAGGAAAGTCTACTTAATTTTATTGATTTTTTCCTTCAGTTTAAACTCCCTTCTCTCCATGGTCTTTTATCATTTTTATTCAGAGGTGAATAAGAGGTCAAAATTCAATTTTATTGTATCTTTTAGATTATTATTTATAATCATATCCTGGAATAGTGAATATCATTAGCTACTCATTTCAAGTTTTAACCCAAGAAGCAGGCTTTAGAATTTTCTCTAGAGAAACTAAATTCGCCATTTATTTTATGTAGGTTGTATATTTTTAAACAGGTAAAATCATTAGTGAGGGAGAAGAGCAGTAGCAGTGTTTACTGTTATTTACCTATGAATAGATTTTAAAAAACACAAGTGACTTTGAATTTATATTTCTTAATAATTATGTAGCTGTTATATTACAGAATGGGAGAGATTGCTCTTCTTATGCATATGTCCTGCCACATAGCACAAAAGATTGTATGCTATTTCTAAAAAATAGCATACAATTCATTATTTAGACATTTAAACAATTTTAAATATTTTAGACATTTAAACATTTAAGAAGGCCACATACTAGGTTTTTAAATTTATTTTTTTTTTAATTGACATGTAAAATTGTATGTATTTATCACACACAACATGATGTTTTGAAGTCTATATACATTATGGAGTGATTGAATCTAGCTATTAATAATTAAATGCATTACTTCACAAAGTTATCATTTTCGTGTGTGTGAGAACACTTAACAATTTAACATCCACAATAGATTTTGTACTCTTCCCCCCCCTCAGCTTTATTGAGGATAAATTTACAAATAAAAATTGTATATATTTAAAGAGTACAACATTATGTTTTGATATATGTGTATATTATGAAATGGTTACCACAATCAAGCTAATGAACAAGGTTTTGTACCTTGTGTGCCTTTCATCCTTGGGTTTTGATTATCCCTTCCCTTACTACTTGAATCAGTAACAGAGAACGGGATTTAAGAATTGACAAAAATAGGTATGCCAATACACTCAAAATAAATATGCACAGATTAAGTTTTACTTTTGTTATTCATAGGTTATTTAACCTGGGGAATATTTATGAACATACATTGTTACATCTGTCTACTCCTTTCTCTTATGAGCAATCACTGTTTAGCAATGGTTGCCAGATTGGTTAGATTTTATATATGCACATAAATAAATCTTTCTATATATATATAAATATTCTCTTTCTACATATTTAGGCCTTAGTTATTACTGGTTATATTTATACTTTTCACTTGTGTTTAAATTTTGCGTATTTAAAGAAAATGGAGAATTTTGTCATGGAGTGGTAGTGTCCAAAGCTATGCATTGGTTTTATTTAGATAAATTATAAATGTTTTTCATTTATTTGATATTCTGTATGAACTTTCTGATCCTATCTATGCTTTTGAACAAATACTCTCACCTCTTTATTTTTATAATATAAACCACACATACTCTTTTTCTCTCATTAGAAATTCTTGTTTTATTTGATATTTCTGTAGAACTGCCTCCAACACCCTCTGCCTTTTTTTTTATCTTTAGATGGCCTTAATGATTGTTTCTTGTCTTTTCTTGTCAACTATGGAACATTTGGCTAATTCTTAAATAATTATGTTATAAAAGTTATGTACATAATGTCCATGTCATATACAAATAACAGAACCCTCAAACTAAGTAGAGTCTTTAACTGCTAAAGAAACTATTAACTTGGTTGGATAAAAATGCTCTGCCTCCTGCCATCTTGAAGGTCATGCTGATTTTATTGATCTGGTTTTCTATTTTTTCCCATTAGCCTTCCTTTTAAAGGCAATTGTGCTGAAGAAGTACCAGTGTCCGCTGACAGCTTTCCGCTCCATGTCACCCTTGGAGATCTTCAGTTCTCTATGGTGTTTTTGTGGTTTAGGTTGCTAATGAGCTGTCTTCCTCAGGCTGATTGTCAGTTCATGATGCTATGCTGATTCAGCACAGCCATCCCTAATCTCCTCATGTGTGCACTTGTAAAGAATGGTTATCAGCTTGCTAGAGTGTCTCCATTTTTATTATCTAAAGAACTTGAGATGATGCTCTTGCCCTATTGGGCTAGAAAGTTTCCTAAGTCAAACTAAGAAATGAGAAATATATCATAGTCTTCTGAATATCTTCTTGCCTTTTTATACATGAGTATTAAAAAATAATTGAATAAAAAATCAATCTTACTCTCCACTTTTATACATTTTCTTGGTGAAAAAAGGTACAGTAGTCAGTTGGCAAGATATATTAATGTAATACTTAGAAAATGGGTAGCTCACATAACACATAGTATATAGGCTTATAAAATTGAGATGGTAATAATTGTTATAAAGAAATAATTCATATATAAGATAGTCAATTTCACATCTATTCATTAGAAATTCTTCCTATCAAAAGATAAAATTTCAGTCATATTGGTGTAAACAGTACAGAGAATTTACAAATCTAAAGCTGTCAAGTCCAGTCTTAGAGAGGACCCACCAAAATTCCTTTGTGGTTTTCTTGACCTTATCATTGGCTTTCATCATGGCAAACGATGCCAGCCTCATAAATACCTTCCATGTTTGATTGCATAGCAATTAAATTGCATGCTAATCTCTGCATTGGTCATTTCAAGGAGATGGAATGCATAGATTTGGATTGGCTTAAATTGGCTGGGATATAGATTTAATTTGTCTGAAACTACATAGAATTCAATCTAAAGGCAGGAGTGCTGTAACACGGATGCCAGAGAAACACAAAGATTCAGCTTCAACATGACTGAATCTCTGAAGCATTCAGAGTTTCCACCTAACTCTTTCACTCATTCTCCCAGCATCTTTGTGTGACTTTACCTGTACTGGAATAGAAATAATTGATGTGACTATCTACACGTTCTGAGTGGGCTATACCTAACTGCCAGCTCTCTGTCTTGTGGGGCTTTTGTGAATAGAGCATTTTTGGACATAAAATTTGCAGTCTTTGGAGGTATAGATATGTTTGTGTTTTGTTTAGTTCATTTGTTTCTACTGACCCTAACTCAAAGTTTACTTTCTTATGTGTTTGATTATCTCTGTATGTAAACTCAGTTCTCCTTTCAGTATGTGTCCTAAGAACTTAAATTGGTGCACTTTCCTCCATAGATAATCAGCCTCTGCTTTCAGTTATAGCCAGGAGCACCACCAAATTGGGAACTGCTTGATTGCAGTAAATGACCTGGCTCAATGAGTACAGTACGTGAGGCGGGGAGAGGGGAGAGAAAGAGAGAGAGAGAGAGAGACACAGAGAGAGAAACAGAGAGAGAGACAGAGAGAGACAGAGAGACAGAGACAGAGACAGACAGAGACAAAGAGACAGAGAGAGAGACAGAGACAGAGAGAGAGAGAGAGAGAGAGAGAACCAGAGATCTAGGCTCAGAGATCTTACTTTGCTACTTCCTAAAGGTATTCTAGCGTGCTATTACATTTGCCCTCAGGGACCCATATTTTCCTTTCCCCTAAGTTTGCTTCTTGGTACTTTTAGCTCCAACTGTGGCATTTCGGATTTCTCAGAGGAGGCAGTTCTTGGTACTTCCCTGCTACTTGAGTGAGCATCATTACCTCAAAGAGTGTGGCTTTTGTGAGCCCTAGTCATTCTCTTGGATGAGGACCATCAGAGTATTGAACACATCAGAAGGACCTAATTCAACTTACTTCCTCATGTGATAGTTTTGTATGTGCCTGTATGTGACCATTTCTTACAGGTATCTCATCTTAATGTAATGTTTGTGTAAAGAAACTGTTATACCGGAAGTGATTTTTGTTATAACAAAAGTGATATCTATTAATAATTCTGCTAGAGGACTTTGGTTTGAGAGAGTTTATTATAGTCATTTATATATTGAGTCATAAAGCCATAAAATTGCAAAGCACATATTGGGATTGCCAAGTGCAATATAAACGTAGAAGCAACAATCAATAATACTATAAAGAAATGTGCTACTAATGAATTTTGTGCTTTATAAGGATCTTCGTATACAAGAGAGGATTCTCTTCAAAACCTGTTATTTGGAGCAATACTATATAGGTATTTAGCTTGGCACTGTTTTTATTTTCAATAACACTTAACATGACACATATAAGTAATTTGTGCTTTGAGTAATTATGACAAATAAATTTTTTGTTTAAAATATAAAATTAATTATAAATACTTTCAGCTGCAATTAAATTGAACAACACAGAGTTATAATAGAAAGTAAGCAACTGCCTGCTTTTACAAAGAAATGTTTATAAGACATCTAAAAATGAGTTTTGACATGTGTCCCCTGTGAATTCACTTAGCTACATTAATATACCAAGAGCTTAAATAGTATGTTTTGTATAACTATAGTATAACCAATAGCCTTATAATACAGGGCCCAAATGAAGTTTAATCACAAAAATGTTTTCTTGGGCAGACAAAATTTTTTTGAATGAAAGCTCTGGACTTGAGCTATTTTTTCCTTCAATACATTTTTTATAACTTTGTAATACTTTTTATAAAATTTTAGAAGACAATTTGATAGGAATTTTCTGTCAGGTCTAGTATACTTTTCCTTGGACTGTTAAAAATGATGATGCCAAATCTCATATCAGAAAATGTATATTATCTGGCAAGTTAACCTTGTATTCAACACTTATTTAAAAGTGCAGACTTTCTACAACACATACAATGAATGTACAGACTGAGGTAACAATTGAAAAGTAATTTATATTACATTTTGAAGACCATGAGCAATGATAAGAACGGGAGTTCTGATGTAAACATGTAATAAATACTGTAGTAAGCTTGAACAGATGAGTGATAAGCATCTGGAGGTCTAATCAGATACAAGAGTGCAGGAAAGAGTGGGATTTAAATATTCAAGTCTGTATTTTCATTGTGGCTTTGTTTGATTTATGAAAAAAATCACACAGATACCCAGATTCAAATCAGATTATTGGTCTCAGCTTATAAAACAGAGTGCAACTATTTTTTTTTCCCAAAAATTGGAATTCTCTTATCTCCATTCTGGTATAAACCAGATAAAGGCAAAACCTCATTTATATAGGAAAAAGCTCTGAAGGCTCTGCAGGGTTTTTTTTTGTTTGTTTGTTTTTTTTTGTTTTTTTATCATTATTGCAATAGAAACATGCCTTTAAAAGCCAGTCAAGCTCTTCAAGGGTCTTTGGTGAGTAAAGTACATACACAGATGCTTTGATAATTAGGGCCAGTATCTTCTACACTTCACTATGCATTCAAAACAATAAACATTAACTCCTTAACCAAAGTGATATTGCATGTATCACAAATTCATAGCAAATTTATTACAAATTTGATAGCACTGAATTTGTGAATATGTGAATATTAAGATAGATTTAAACAAATTTAAATGTATTATATGTTGTAGGGTTAATCTTAGAAAACATATATGCACTGATCCAACATCTGACTTTCTACCATAGCATTTATTTATTTTAAAGGAAACTGATTATTTGATTGATATATTTTACTCAGAAGTTTATAAATACCTTCATTGGACCATCTTATTAATTGAAATTTAGAAAACTTAATATTTATAGAACTAACTTATCACAAAAAGATGAATGACTATAAGGCTTTTCAGGATAGTGGGTACTTGATGTGGAAGTTGTCTACCTCATCAGACGGGGGAGGTTTTCTGTCCTGAAAGAAACTTTTGATGAGCCATGGAGGCTTCAAATGTGGTTCTCAACTAGACACTTCCCCATGCTTTTTTTTTTTTTCCATATTAACAACTTCAAACAATTTATTCAATTTTTATGAATTCTAAAATCCAATATCAATTTCATTTTCAAAACAAAAAGTCTGGGTCATAATTTTTTTTACACCTTAGTGAGTTATAAATCAATGACAATAAGCTAACTTTTAATTATTTTGGCAAATTCAAGTAAAAGGCACTTAGGAAAGAAATGGAGTACTCTGGCATCAGTGCAAGTAACAATTTCTATGTAGAGTAAGTACATATAATATCAATCATTAAAACTAAAATTTCCTAGACAATGTTTACTTCTTCTTACTGGAATGTATAAATAAATGTTCTGTGTTTTTTAGGATGTATACAGTTTTGAGTTATGAAATATTGCTATCTTATTGAGCAAATATCTATTTGGGTCAATCTTGTACAAATTCATGTAAAATTAATTATGTATTAGAGAATTTTTGTTTTTATGTGGAATAATGGGAATATCCAGTGAAAGAGAATTGAAATTGAGGGGTGGGATGTGTTCCTGAATGGTGAATGGTAATTCACACACAGAAAAAAATCTAAAGGAGGCAAGTAAGAAAGATATAAAATACTAGAGTGGAAGGCCGAAATACAAAATGAAAACAAGCCTTCCAAATCCTGTGTGCAAAACCTAACTCTGGCTTCTGGCAAAGTTTGGGGTAGAGCAACACATTGAAGATTTTCTTATAAAATATTTACTGTAAAAACTAAAAGTATGTTAAAACATTTTGAACTTCTAGAAAACACTGTAGCAGACACCAATTTGCCCAGCACCTTGATTCAACACATGCTATCATTCTCATATTTTTATTGCATGAGAGATTCATTTTCTCTTTATATATTCATAATAAATAGTATACATCATAGTGAAGTTTTTCTTTAAAATCTAGGACAGAAGAAGCCCACTAACACCATTTCTATTTAAAAGGGTACATATCTAGAGCAATGAGACTGGGAAAAATAAATAATGTATTAAAAGGAAAAGTTTTGGGAAGGAAGAAATAAAAATGCAAAATTTGGGCAATTTAATTGCCTGCATAGAAAACACAAGATTGCCAAGAGAATAACTCTGTATTTTTTTAAAATTATTTAGTTTTATAATATTTGGAGTAATATTTGCTGTAAAGTTCTAGAAATAATGTTTATCTACTTAGATAGATTTCCTCTGTTCCTATCTCTATATTACTTAAATTTAAATTAGAAATTATCAGCATATATTAATACATTTTTAAAAAATTCTTATATTTTTAAGTACATGTTTTACAACTAAAAATCCATTGTAATTCTGGGGGAAAATTAACATTATCACAGAATATGTCTCTCTTGATATAGTGTTTATTCTAATTGCAAATGCTTTACCTAGATTTTTGCATCTATAGTCGCAAAATAGATTAAATATCTGTGATTTTATTTTATGTTATTTCATCTGGTGTTGGTTTTAAAGACATGCTGGCTACATAAAATAAATTGTCAAGTTTTCGACTTTTCATCTATGTCCTGGAATTGATTACAACATCTTTGGGGAGATCTGTTCTTCAAATAAAACTAAACTATGAAACCTTCAAATACTGGTTTCTCTTTAAAAATTCTTTCTAAAGTCACATTTTCAATATTTTATATCCATTGGTCTACTCATTTGTTCTGAGGTTAGTTTGGGTTAATTATACTTAGCTAGAAAATTGTCTTTTCCTCTAAGATTTAAAATTTTTTGCATATATTATTCCATTCTTATGTTTATAATTATATATATTTTTTCATATTCTTTCCATTTTTAATTTTATATATATCTGTCCTGTTTTCACTCCCCCCACCCCTTCTTCAGGCTCTCTAATTGTCATTTAATTTTTGAAGAACTATCTTTTGGATTTGTTTATTCTTCCTCATTTGTTAATATTAATATTTAGTCTTATTAATTAATGCTAAGGCTTTTTTAATTAACTGCCTCTTTGCACTTTTAAACGTTTTTCTCTTTCAATTATCTGAGAATGACCTTTTTGCTTTAATATTGAAGGCATTTAAAGTTAACATTTTTTTCTCTGAAAACAAGTTTCCTATAAGCCAAGTTTCTACTGTTTTTGATATGTTGAAAAAATCATGTTTGATGTTTCTTTTGATTCAAAAATTATCTATAAATTTATTTATTTCCACATAGTTACTTTTTTCCTCTCAATAGCCAAAATTTCTGTATTAATTATATACTGAGAGTTAGAAGCTTTTTTTCCCCCCCTTGGTTTATTTATTAGCCATTTTCATTTTGTCGTGTTTTTGATTTCCCAAAATAGATTGAGCAATCCGTATGTTTTGAAAGCTGGTAGTTTTTGGTGATGTACCATCCCTGAAACTCATTAAACAATGTATCAAAAAGCTGGTTTTATTTCATATAATACTGTAGATCATATTTCATAATGTCTTTTCAAGACCTTTGTATAGTTAATCATATTTAATATAGCATTTAAAATAAGAAACCCTTGTGGTATTAGCTTGTTGTCTAATTCTCTTTCTTGTGCTGCTAATTATTATTATTATTATTTTTTTTTTTTTGAGACAGAGTCTCACTCTGTTGCCTGGGCTAGAGTGCCATGGCATCAGCCTAGCTCACAGCAAACTCAAACTCCTGGGCTCAAGCGATCCTCCTGCCACAGCCTCCCCAGTAGCTGGGACGACAGGCATGCACCACCATCTCTGACTAATTATCTCTCTCTCTCTACATATATATATACACACACATATATATACATATGTATATTTTAGTTGTCCAGCTAATTTCTTTCTATTTTTTCAGTAGAGACGGGGTCTGCTCTTGCTCAGATGATCTCAAACTCTTGAGCTCAAACGACCTGCTCGCCTCAGTCTCCCAGAGTGCTAAAATTATAG
>CAUYRT010074585.1:0-40278 GCA_963574885.1 Lepilemur ruficaudatus | reverse complement strand
ACAGTGGATGCAACAGGCATATACATTTATCACATCTGGTGGGACACACCCTCTACCTGGCCAACATCTCAGACTGCCAAGAATTTAAATGATACCATTTATAATATGGCTGTACACAGACTAAGATGTGTACAGAAGGAGACATTTCCTATTGTCAGGAGTTTCAGCTAGAGGCCCAAAGCTGAGGATGATAAACAGTAAGTGTTCCCACATTTTAAAGAGAATGCTAGGAAGTGGCAAATCCTCCTTCCAAAGGCCTTACTAAAAGATAATGTGTTGTTCTGCTACCCACGCTCTCTATGTAGAGAGAAGATTAGAAATTTCATGAGATTTCATTCAGGAAGAGAGTTGATAGAAGGGGGATTCATGGGTTGTTGCTCTAGCAGGGAGTCTCCAGGAGGGAGGCTATCCTTCCTCACTCCCCCTCACTGCCTGAGGGCCAGGGGTTCGAGGCTGCCCATGAGCGAGGAGGCTGGGGGCTTGCTCAGCTGAAGAAATGTGAAGATCCATCCCCATGCAGAAGGGCGTGGTGAGAGCTTTCCTGGTAGAACCTGACTCATGTTTCCTGGAGTTTGTGCGTACATGTAACTGTGCAGGGGGAGACTGATTGGAGCAGTCCGTGATGTCAGGAAGACGCTGGGAGGGCTGCTCTCTCTGCTTTTTGCCTGGCACAAAGCCTATGGGCCAAATGAAATCTTGGGTGGTTACATGGCAAAAAATGTCTTGAGGGCTTAACACCTGGCAGGACTTCCTGTAGTGGTCAGGGAATTCTAGCAGGAACAGTTGTGTGGAGGCACCGCCAGGGCAGAGACGGGGGCAGGAGAGCAGATCACCCCCGCAGGGGGACTGCCAGAGCAGAGCTCCCTGCAGGCTTTTAAAAACCCTTCTGTATGCCCTGAGAAAGAACTACTATGTAAACACCTCCCAGTTCCAGACTTGACAGCTCCCTGTAGCAGGGATTTGTGCCTCTTCCTCTCTGATCTTGTTCCCGCCTGCGGACACTGGAGGACAGGGATGGGGGAGGGAGAGTGGGGACCATGTTCCCTTTTCCACTCCGTGGCCACTCCGTGGACCTGGGACTGAGCTGGAATTAGATTAGTGAGTCACACCTGCAGGAATCATTTTATGAGAAGACTCTTCTAATTACTGCAACTTACCAAAAATCTCCCTTATCTGCCTGAGACACCATCAAGAAGTGGGAACAAGAAACAGACAACGCCTTGTGGAAACAAGTGACTGGACAGAAATAAAGCCTGCTTCTGGCTGAATCGCATCAAGGTCGCTGTTCAGTAAACTGGTCACTCGGCTTAGGTCACAGATGAAGACGTTCAGGACAAGCTGTCAACACTCCTCGCATTGCCCTCCTGAGCTGCAGCCACTGTTAAGGGCTTGAGGGGCTGGGCTCTAATTCAGGGGCTCCTCGTGTTTGCTTGGAGGACATTATTAATCTTTCTCAGAATGACGGATAGGTGAATTGTCAGAGCAATAACCACAACTGATATTTTGTATTTGATTTATTTATGATCAGGCACTGTGGTAAAATCTTCACATGTTTTTATCCTCACAACTACCTAGACAGTAGAAATTCATTATCCTCATTGTAAAGATTAGAAATCTGAGGCTCAGAGAGGTGAAGTGAGTTGCCTGAGGTCACACAGCTGGTCAGTGGCATAGTCAGCACTTGAAGTTGGATCAGTTTGTTTTCTTGTTGGGTCCTCTGGCCCCTTTGCCTTAGACCAGATCGTCGGTCCTCGACCAGGGGTGGTTTTGCTCTGCTCCCAGGGGACATTTGGCAATGTCAGGAGACATACTTGGGTGTCCACAAATGGGGGAGGGTGTGCTACTGGCATGTAGTGAATGAAGAAGGCCAGGGATGCTGCTCAACATGCTACAATGCACAGGACAACTTCAGGTCAGTGTTTTGTAGAATGTTTTTCAACTCAGGCTTGTCTGATGCTTTTCTCGGGGTTAGGCTGGGGTTATGGGTTTGGGGAGGAAGACGACAAAAGTAAATGCCACTCTCTTCACATCGTATTGAGGTGCATGCTGTTAACATGACATATTGCTGTCGATATTAACCTTGGTCTCCTGGCTGGGTTAGTGATCTCGAGGCTTCTCCACCTAAAGTTACTCTGTCCTCACCCCTTTCCATACCGTGCTTGTCGGAAGGAAGCTATTATATGCAGCCCACACATAAGGAGTAGGGAGTGATTGTCACCTCCTTGAGCGGGGAGTATTTACACCAGTTATTGGAATTATTTTGCATGGGAGATTTGTCTATTTTCCCCTTCTCCATTAACTTACTTATTCAATCATTCATTTATATTGGTGTAGTGGATTGAATGGAGCCTCCCCAAAATATATGCCCCCATCCTGACCCCTGCAACTTGTGAAAGTGACCTGATTTGGAAAAAAGGGTCATTGCAGTTGTAGATAAGTTAAAGATCTCAAGACGAGATCACCCTGGAGCATCTGGGTGGCCCTAAATCTAATGACCAGTGTCCTTATAGGAAACAGAAGAGGAGAAGACACATACAGAGAGGACAAGGCCATGTGACGATGGAGGCAGAGCTCGGAGTGATGCAGTCACAAGCCGAGGAATGTCTGCAGCCACCAGAAGCTGGAAGAGGACTCGCCCCAAGTGCCAGAGGGAGCGCAGCCCTGCCAACACCTTGACTTCAGACTTCTAGCCTCCAGAACCGTGAGCAAATACATTTCTGTTGTCTAAGTCATGCAGTTTTTGGCAATTTGTTATGGCGGCCATAGGAAATCAATACAATCAGTATGGATTTATGGATACTTATTTCATATTTTACATTATAATCCAATACCACAGTAGACATTTTATTGCTCTAATTTTTCTAGCTTTGGTCACTGGGAGCTGTTGCTGTTGGCAGCAGCAGTTTTAACAGGCATCCCCATTTCCCATCCTGGTGTACGGACTGGCCCCCTGCTTCCTAGAGCATCTTCACTCTCCCTGTGTGAGCACCGCTTCTGGGTCAGGTCCACAGCTGCCTCTGAGTCAGTTTGCCTGGAGCTAGATCATCTCCAAATCTTAAACCAGAAAGCAACCTTTAGTGCTTGATTACACTTTAATCATTCTGTCACCCATCAGCGTGCTCGGGAGTTTACCTGCTACATTCTAGAAGGCCTGCCAGGAGAGGAAAGAGCTAAGCAGGAATGCTGGCACCGTGCAGGTTTTTCTACACCCTAAAATTTTTTTTACATGTTTTAGCAATATACCTGCATAGCCCTAATGAGAGGAGGCAGAAGCAAAAACATGTTTTCAGACTACTTCAAAGTTGGCCGCTTAACTGATATGTTTTCATGCAAGGACAGAGTTAAAGAAAAGTTTTCTGCTGGCAGTTTGCAATTTCAGGTACTTTAGGTCAGATATATGCACAAGTTAACCAGCGTGTATTTAGCTACCCTAGATGAAAGCCAGCATCCTAGTGTCCATGAGGAACTTTCTTGAAGATTTTGAGGATAAAGATTGAAGTTGCTCTCCAGATGTAATATGAAGGAATACAATTTCAGGGGTAATTTTAGACGTTCTCTCTTTGTAAGCCAGTGAGGCCTTGGTATATCCAGTTGCTACACATCTTGTAGAATTATTATCTTTCTCTCCTTCACAGCAGACTGATTTGTTCTGAGAACTGGAAGTATAAAAATAGGGAAGATAATTGTGAGAGATGATGGTAAGTTTCAATCTCTCCTCTCCCCTCAAAAATCCTTGCTCCCTGCAGAATTTCTTGTGTTTCTAAATGCTCCTGTTCATCAGCCTTGAAGCCGGGCAGTCATCTGTCCCTTTGTCCTTTTCCTGTCTCTCTTCCTTTTCCGGCTCCTCCTTCGCTCTCCCCTGCTCCATCAAACCCCAAGTACAGCCCATCTTTACTGCCTTTGGTCTCCTGTAGCTACTTGTTAACTTTGCCTCTTACAGTCAGGCCCCTATTGTCTCATTTCTGGATTATTGCAAGACTTTTAATCTGTTTACCCGCTCTCTGACTCTCCACTCTGTGTGCACTAATGCAGAGTGACATTTCCTAAACACTGTCTTGCGTCTTTTTTTTTTTTTTTTTTTTTTGAGACAGAGTCTCTCTATGTCACCCTGGGTAGAGTGCAGTAGTGTCATCGTAGCTCACAGCAACCTCAAACTCCTGAGCTCAAGTGATCCTCCTGCCAGGAGGATCCCAGAGTGCTGGGATTACAGATGTGAGCCACTGTGTCTGGCCCGGTCTTGTGTCTTGATATTCCCAGCTCATTATCCTATAAGGTTTCCTCAATGCCTGGATAAGAAAGTCAATGCTCTTTGCCGTAACTTTTCAGTTCTCCCAGATCCCAAGCTTAGCATACCCATCTGACTGTAATTCTCATAACTCAAAAATGGCATGAAATTTCTGTGCTCACTGAATTGATTATTGACCTTGGACAGATACATATTCCTACTATTATCATTTTCTCATATTTTCACTCTGTCTCAAATGCCCTTTCTTCTTCTTTTCCACTAAGTAGCCCATTAGTTAAATGCCCCATCCTAAAGATAAGCTCCTTTCTTTTAAGGGTCTATATGCTGCCCCTGATTCAGGTGATGGCTTCTCTCTCTAAATTCTTGCGTTCTTACTGGCCATTGCAATATTTTTCAAACTGAGGTCTGCAGAAGCATGGCGTGGTAGTGGTTCTCAAACTTTAGCCTGCATCAGAGTCACCTAGAGTGCTTGTTAAACAGAGATTGTTGAGCCCATAGCCTAAGTCCATGGTGGGGTAAAAAATCTGTACTTCTGACACTACCCAGGTGACTCAGATTCTGCTGGTCACCTGGAACACCACTTCAAGGAAAACCACTGTCCTGTGGTTTTAAGATGTCAGTGTCCATCGAAATCCCCGGGCATGCTGGTTAAAAGTGTAGATTCCAGGGCGTCCGTCTTCATAGTCTGATGAGGTAGGTGAGAGCTGGGCCAGGCCTTTTATCCATGCCAGGTGATTCTGACCCAGGTGGTCCTTGGCGCTGCCTGAAAAGTCTTATTCTGGAAAGTGCAGGTGCTCTGATTTCTGAAAACAGGGGTGATCCATTTGGCTCTTAGCATCCTGTCATACTTTGAACATTTGATTTATGGTTTCAATTAGAGATTGAAGTCTATTAGAATTTCTTTTGATTCTCAGGATCTATCATAGTTTTTCCCAGGGGGTAGATATTTAAGACAAATATTTTGGATTTCACACAGCTAGAAGAAACAGTTCCTGTCTATTTTTGATGTACCATGAAAGTAAAAATTAAATTGTGAGTGGGGGTGGGAGGAGGGCTTGGCTGAGCTTTGTGAAAAGGCCTCAGGCCATTTTGAATTCCCAAGACAGGCTCGCACTTTCCCTGGTGTGGGCATATCGAGGCCAAACCTGCTTTTTCTCTGTTGGTTTAGGTGAGAATTGGATATCCATATGCCTGTGTTTAAGGGGCGTTCTGATTGCTAAGTTAAAATGAGGCCACTTTTCCCTGTACTTTTAGGTAGTTTCATATGGGTGGCAGCCTTTAGTGAATTCAAATGTCACTGTCATTTCAGCTTTAAGAATAAAAAGGATTGAGGGCATGGAAGAAGTGAGGAAGATGATTTTTTACTTCCGTCTTGCCTGATTGCTTAATGTTTGAGCAAGGGACAGTGTATGTGGAATGAAGAGGCTCAGTGAGGGCGGTGGCAGGGATGCTGGAGAGACCACGTATATCCGACCAGTGGCGCTGTGTGCCTGGTGCAAGGGGCCTTGCAGTAGGTTCTCTATTGTACTCACCAGACCATAAAGGTGTCTCCATTGCTGGGGAAGAGATTAGCAAGTGATCACCGTCATAAGAAAATCGGAATTTAAAAAATTGTATATTTAAAACATTATTTGCCTAAGTTTCTTTGTTAATTACTAACATTTCCCTGGACAGTGTTTCCCAGAACACCAGGAAGAAAATGTTTGTGTAAGGAAAAAAAACATATACATATAGACTACTGAATTTTTGTGTTATAGTAATACAGTTGTGCCAGAATTTTTGGCCCTGTGTTTTAATGATTTAAAGGAATTGTATAGAGGTGTGAACATTACCTGTTGTAAAAGGATGATTCTACAACATTCTAGAATAGCAGAATGTTTTAAAGTTCAAATCCAAATTCATTTTTAAAAATTCAATTTAATAAATATTTACTAATTTGACTGAGAAAATATTTTTTTTCTTTCTCTTTTTTCAAAGAACTGGATTTTATTTTAGGTGAATTCTAAGTCCAGAGTTTGAGTGCAAATAGAGGTCCAGACAAATGAAGTGGGTTTTCTAATGGGAAAAATCTGAATGCTCAATAGTACGAAAAATTAAAAAAAAAAAAGTCTACCTACACAAGGAAATAATGCAAGTATTGAAAAGAAGGAGAATGATTGAGAAAATGAACGGAAAGAGTGTCCCTTATGCATTTGTTGGATAAAAAACAAGAAAGTTGCAAAGTAATACGTATAGTATGATCTCAGCTTTGCAGACAAACAAAGAAACCCAAACCAACCAACCAACCAATCAACCACCCAACCAAGAGCCAGCTGTGAATATACATGTTTTGGTGTGTTTCAGCATCAAGAAAAGCATGAAAGAAGACTTCAGAATGTTAGTATTATCTAGGAAAGTTGGGTGGGGAATGGGTTCTTTGGTTTTTCCTTTACATGTCTCTGTGTGGTTTGCTTAGGGGCAAACCAACATGACTGTTGGTCATGTAGATAAATGGAAAGTTCAACAAGATATTTCTTTTAAAAAGCATTTGAAAGAAAGAGGCCTCAAAGTGTTCCAAAATACCTTGCTAGAAAAACTACTCATAGTTTTCCTCCCCTTTAAATGAGCCTTGGGTGAGCCCGACAACGGCAGAGCAAGAAGGATTTAGGAAGGTCTTGAGCACACTTGGTTTGTCCTCAAGTACTACTTGTTCTTCCTCGAGATGTTGTTTGAATGATCAACCTGCATTATGAAGTAGGGACTTTCAAGCAAAGGTGAACTTCACTTAACTTCTGCCTAAATTATTCCTTAAAAAATTTCTTGAAGTTTTCTGAATATTAAGACTGGAAATGTCCAATTAGAGGATAGAGCAATTTAATTGTGCAAGAAATCTACTGATGAGCATTATTGTGTTAGTCCTGGAGGAAATCCAGAGAAGTGCCCCAAAACATTGCCCTTGGTCTCCAGGGGTTTATCATGGAGATGAAAAGTCTAAGTACACATCAGAATTGGAGAACATAACACAAAATATGACCTATTTGTGTAGTGCCCACTTTCAGCATGGTAGACATCCAAAGATGGAGAAATGAATGAAGGTTGCAGGATTTGGATAAATGCTACAGCGAAAATTTTTGCAGAACTAGAAATTAATAAAATATAAAGTAAAATAAAAATCTAAGTCTCTGCAAAAAGCCACAATTGCCTCAAGGTAAATAATTCACACAAAAAACTAGAATATAAAGGAATTGGAATTCCTTTTCAAATTGTTCTATGGACACCACTTGAAATTCTTTTTGAAAAATTTTGATTTATGTTAATTGTGATTATGAAGGTGTCTAGCAGGAGTAGCTGACTTTCTTGCATCACTTGAATATTTTCTCAGTTTCTGCTTCTTCCAGGGACTCTGAAAGGGGACACTTTTATAAATCTGCAAATGAGGTTGCTGCTCCAAATATCCTTTAAGGAAACGGAATGGTTTTCCCTGGCAATGTTTCCATCTTTAGTGGGATTCTCAGGAATCACCTCCAGAGCCCTGCAGGCTTATCATCTTTTCAGGGCAGCCTTCCAGCCAGGGCAGTATTTAAAAAATTTTATGCTCAGTTTTTTGGACATTACTGCTTTCCCTGCTGAGGCTGCCTATGTCTAAACTGCTTCCCGAATGCTGTGATTACCTAGAGGACCATGATTATTGATGATAGGTAGGTACTCATATAGTCCTCTCCGTTTGCAAAGTGCTTTACAATGGTATTCACTTACTATTTATTAGATGCTAATGTCTAATTACAGGACGCCTTTGTCAAGCCTTAGAAGGGTTGTCTGAATATGCTTGGCTTCTGGGGTGGGGTGTGGAGCCCCTTTCTCCCTACTGGGATGAACGAATGTGGTTTTCATTCTGTGTCAGTCCTTTGGTCCAGCAAACCACCAGCCCCTTGTGCATCTGTGCCCTGAGGATAGGAGACAGGGACAAAGTAGACACAGCCTGCCCTGATCCTGGGCTGTGTTCAGCCCTTCGGTATCAGGGTATCAGGCCACCAACTCCTGCTGCAAGGATTGAGTACTTTTGACTTTTCTCAGCAGCGAGGACTACCTCCTTCCCTTTGATATGACAAATGTTTATGGTTACAGTCTCTAGGAAATAAGTCTACCAAAAACGTATGGGCAGTTAGAGCATTTTTAAATAATATCGTGGAGGTACTTACCATACTGCAATGTGCATTGTGTAGATGAATGTTCATCTTTCCTAAAATGGGACCATTTTTAAAATCGCAGGCAAATAGACACCATTCTTACTGATACATATCTGTTGGCATTAATTGTGAGTATTTAGAACCAGCTGAGCAATCAAATTAACAACACATTCTTTATCTACAGAAGTTTAGAACTGCAGTCTGAGTTTCTTTTCAATTATGAAAGGGAAGTGATTAGAAACTGGGGTTGGCTCTAGATTTTGATGAACTCTGGGGCTGTGAATGTTCCTCATGGGAGGGGGATGACTGAATCTGGAGCTTGTAACTCAAGGCAAAAGTCAGTGTGTTGACATCACATAGCTGTGCTATTGATTAGCTTTCCACAGCTGGGTGATTAGGAATTGACCAGAAAATACTGCTGCTACAGGCATCTCCTTGTTAAGCAGGGATCCTTCAGTGCTGGGTCTCTTTCCCGTGGCTGTGGAACCGGAGCTGAAGGTTGCCCGTACCTCTCAATGTGCACTTCACTGTTGGGGTGAACGTGGGCATTTCCTCTTTCACTGGGATCTCAACTTGCTGTCTTCTGCTGTCTTCCTAAACTACCCCAATTGCCACAGCTCAGTGGAGCTGCAGTGCCCACATCACATTGCTGGGGATGGGGAAGTGGGGAAGTGGGGAGCAGATGTTGACCTCAACTTCCTCCTCAATGGTTTCAATTCTAGAAGGACTAGAAAAACATGCAGAAGAGATGTAAAGCGTTATTTCTCTATAAATGGGATCAACCACAGAACACTTACAGTATATAGTTTCCAGAATTATAATTCATTAGGCGTCATAATTTGTTTCCTCTCTTGCATAATAATGATGTCTGTGTTTATTTTGCAATTCCTTAAGAAAGGGGAGGCACTTCTAAAAGGAACATTAGCCTCTGAAAACCATCCCTATTTTGGTGAGAGCTCAAGGTTGGTGGATGCAGAATGCAGATTCCCATTAGAGAGGCATAGGTTTCCAGATGATTTTCTCTCATTCCAGCTAAGACTGGTGTATTCCTACCTTGGACTTTACCCTGAGGCTGTGGTGCAAAGAGGTAGGGGACATTCTAGAGTGTCCTGCCCATGGCAGTGGTGCTGGTACAATGGTGCTGGTACCGCAGTAAGATTCTACATAGGGTTTTCTGTTGCTATGATTTGGCCGCAATTCTGGCCTCCCTTTATTTTGCCTGTTTTCTGTGCTTGGTTGATGACCTTTGCCTGAGTCTTGTCATTTAGCCCACATCCTTCCCATAAATCACCTTTTGCCTTCAAGGAACCAGAGCTGGCTTCCAATACATGAAACCAAGAACCCTGCACAGCACCCTTGTTCTGGGGCCCAGGACATTGACTGTAATGGTTAATAGAACCTATTCGACCCAGTAGCTCTTTTTAATAATAAGAGAATGTTTTCTTTGAACTTGAGAGTGAGACTTTGTGTCTGCTAACATATACGTTCCAAGGCAAGGGTCTGAAATACAGAGACCTTTAGCCACTGTCTTGTTTTCAGTTTAATGCTTTATGCTCTTAACGATTAATTGCACATTCCATGCAAGTGCTAATGGTACAAACTTCCTCCAAATTCTTATTGTGAAAGGCCCTGCTAATGCAGATATTCCTGCTGGAATTACCTGTGAATTCATTCCGTGATGAGAGAAATTCTATAAATATTCTTAGCTTCAGAGGGAAGGTAATAACTTCCACTGGAGGGTTATCTAAAAAATATTTTCACCATTACTTAGGAGATATATTCTTTGGTTTGTCTCACTCCCAAATGCTCACCCAGATTCAGCAGTTAAAAAGCCATCTGTGTTGCTTCTCTAGGAATTTGCTTTTTGCTTCATGTATATTTACAAAATAGGTTATATTCATTTGTCATTTTGGGGAAATGTTTTCGCAGGGCTCACGTCACTTAACAGAGTCTCACTTAGTAAGTGAATATAATTTTGGTCCTTGTGACACAAATCTCTGGATCGTTGTTTAGGGGCAGGCAGTATGTCTGTTATATTTCATTTGTGTATGTAGAATTCCTTATGTATGGCATAGTGATGTGTGCATGCAAATGCTTATTTGAGTTAATGAAATCATATGAAAATATATCAAATGCCCAGAATTTTGTTAATAATGAACACACAATTGCACTATGTAATGAAAAAGTAAACTCTCTGAATAAATAGCACATTTGCTCGGCAAGGGTTTGTTTACAATGGCATCTTCCTCGGTAGCAGGCCCTTTGAGGAGAGCAGAAACCGGCGTGCATTCCGCTCTCGAAGGATTATCTGTTTAATTGGAGGAACTTGCAGTTTTATTGGAAGCTTACACTTAATGGTAATTATGGGTTTTCAGTTAACCCACAAGTGTGAGCTCCTTGTTGTCTTACATGTTCCTGACAAGTCTTTGGAGGTGCAAAGCTAATATCCTTTAAAGGTTTCAAGTCTCCAGGACAAAAGTCTCTCGTGTCCCTAAATGATTATAATATTCTAAGGCTGACTTCTAATCTGTTTTCATAGTGACCCTAACTAGGATAATAGAAAGGTTTTGAAATTCTGAGACCTGAAGGAGAATACAAGGAGAGAGGAAATCCGAGCATCTTGGCCTTGGAATGAAGCACCGATGATTTGGCTCAATCCTTTGGTGCACCAGGAATCCAAACGTTCAACTTTTAGATCATTCGTACGTGAGAAATCATTGAGGCAAGTGCTTTGGTCTTTTTTTTTTTTTCCATTTTTTTTCCATTTTCTCTCTTTACCCCATTTTATTCTTCTGCAATACCCAAAGATACTTATTCTGTGCAGTTTTGATTTTTTAAATTTTCAGAAGAAGGCAGAGACACCAAAGTTAATTTGAGGACATCTGCCATGTTTTAGGGAGTAAATTGGAACCCAAACTACCTCTTCCTGCTGACACACCCATCTTTTCCGTGGTCTTGTTAATGATCATAAAGCAGTGTTGACAAACTTTTCCTATAAAGGGCCAGAGAGTAAATATTTTGGGCTTTGTGAGCCACGTACACACTCTATTGCAGCTTCTCCACTCTGCCATTGCAGTGTGAAAGTAGCCATAGGTAGCACATGAGCAAATAAATGAGCCTGGCTGCCTTCCAGTAAACTGTATCTATAGGAACTGAAATTTGAATTTAATACAATTTTCATATGTCATAAAGCATCATTTTTCTTTTGATTTTTTCCAACCATTTATTTTATTTTTTATATGTTATGACGACATGTTCATTTTTGCATTGGTACCTATTAAGACAAGTTTACATATCAAACTATAAAAGGCAAATGTAACCATGCTTTCTTTTTTTTAAAATTTATATAAATTTAAGAGGTACAAGTGCAATTTTGTTGCATGGATATATTGTGCAGGGGTGAAGTCTGGGCTTTCAGTGTATTCATCACCCAAATAATGTACATTGTACCCATTCAATAATTTCTCATCATCCATCTCTCTCCCAAGACTCCATTGTCTATGAGTCCACACTCTATGTGTGTGCACATTTAGCTCCCACTTGTGAGAACTTTCTCACCAGTAAAAACATAAAATTATTTTTAGTGCACAGGTTGTGCAGAAACAGTCTGTGGTCCGATTCCACCAGTGGCCTGTTGTGTGCCTGTCCCTGCTGTAGAGAATCATGGAATGTTCTTTGTATGCACCATGATGAATCTAGTTAGAACTGATGCTCAAAGAAACTCAACATAAGAGGGACATAATCACCTCAACATGAATTTTAGGAATTATCTTCCTCACATCTCCACATTTAGAGATGATCTGGTGGTGGCCCAGAGAGAAAAAAACACTGTCTGTGTGACTTGGCTTCTCACGGCAGGTGTTAACTTTTAATCTCTCTGTCCCCTGCTCACTTTGGTACCCAGTGCTGCTGGACTGTATCCTGTATTTGCTTATTCATTAAAAAAATACTTTTCTTTATTTTCCTTTCTTCTCACAGTTGGGATTGCCCTTGGGTCGTGGTCTGCCAGCATTTGCGGGGGACACATGCCTGCTTGCCTAGTGGCCCCCGACCTCAGGGAGGCTTCCCAGGGGAGAATTTTGATGAAGCCCCATATAAAGAGGTGAGGTAGCTGTTCAAACTCCTGAGTCACTGCTGTGTCATCATTTATAGGTTGTCATCTCTATTACAAGGTGAACTGAGGGAGTGCAAATTTATGTACAGTTTATAAGAACAAAATCAGTGATACCTTTGCCATTAGCTTTATTCAGGGTGGATCAAAGCCCATAGACCGAAAAGAAAAATGAGATTTAGATTTCATTAGGGCTCCAGCTTTTAGCCACACATCAAAGGTGTTTGGTTTGTTGGCTTGTTTTAAGAACATGCTTAAGTTATTGTGTAATTTATTTCCCAGAGTGAGGATTTTAAATGCTGATAGACTAGAGACACTATGGGTGAGATAAAACCAATCTTTTAAAATTTTTTAGTATTCATCTTGAGGTATAAAATTCAAAGGTAAATTTGAATGTGTGAATGAATAGTTTATTCTTCCCACTAGTATTCTTTCTCGTCTTGTTTCTGTTTGAGACCCCAAGATAATGAGTCTGAACTATGCCCATATTCCACAGTGAGAAGCTGGCCTTCCTATTCAGGGCTTGCAAAGAAGGTGGGCAAAGTCCTGTGTCGTGGGCTTTAGCTAACCACCTACCCCAGGCTATGAGTTCTACCTGGTCCAGCAGTCTTAGAGAAGAATCTGGACTTTGGAGAGAGGATTTGTTTGGGCAAAGTTGGGCTTTGAGTTTCATGTTTCACCCAAGTTCCACAGCCCTCTTGCCTACTCTCTCACCTCCCAACATATAAAGGAGTTTGCATTTCTCAAGGCAAGACAGAGGGCTGTAGGAAGCTCATTTGCAGACCTTGAGCTGTGAATCCTGCAGCTTATAACATGTGCCTACAAAAAATCTCCATAGGTGAGAGGCTGGCCAGAATGGCCACAGCTGAGGATGGGACTGTGTTTGGAAGGGGGGCGGTTTGCACTCCCTTTGATGGTGGGTAAGAAGTTCCTGTCAGCTGGGGGCCAGATGAAGGCTACATGTCAGGGAACCAGCTTAAGGTTGGCTTAGATTCTACCAGAAAGGTTTCTGGGAGGAGCAAGGAAACATCAACAGAAGGAGGTTGGAGGCGTGCTACTGATGAATGTCAGGACTAAAGGAGGAATCCTAAGCTATCAGCAAGAATATAAATTCACCTTCATCGGGGGAACTGCAGGTGAGGGACCCTCTCTGCCCCAGGTTGGAGAAGTCCAAAGAACCCATGAAGCATCCCCCAACAGCTTTGGCATTAAATACCAGCTAGGACCTAAGCTCGATCACATGGGTGCCCATCAAGTGGTTCTTTCCCACCTCCCTACCTCTTCTCTCCTCTTCAGCTCCCATCCTGAAGAATTTAGAAGCCACAGCTGGGAAGGTTGGGTAACCAGGGCAGAGGCCCTTCCTTTCTGTACCTTGAAATTAAGTTTGGAGTTTGACTGTTACACAGGATGTTATGTTTTAAATACTGAAATAAAACTACAAGGAGTTTTAGTGCAAGTGACTCTTTTTAAAAAAAATTTTTATTTCAGCATATTACAGGGGTACAAATGTTTAGGTTACCTATATTGCCTTTGCCCCCCCCCGGCCCCCCGAGTCAGAGCTCCAAGCATATCCATCCCCCAGATGGTGCGCACCGAACCCATTAGGTGTGTATATACCCATTCCCTCCTCCCCCCATCTGCCTGACATCAATGAACGTTATTACTATATATATTAATATATAATCAAGAGTGAATATATATATTAATATATAATCAAGAGTGAACAGATCTCCAGTGGCTCCATGTAAGATTTTACCAAATACAAGGCAAGATTTCATCCAGAGACAAAGGGAATTAGCACCACATAATGGCTTTGAATATCATGGGGATGAAATAATAAAGTTGTTTTCTGATTGTTTTCTGACAAGCTCACCTATTTAATATTTGGGTTGCAACTATAATCTGCAACAGCAAATTATGGAAACCTAAAAGTCTATTTCCTGTAGTCTCTTGTCATTGTTTCAGGATTAGACTCCCACAGGAACGGAAACTTTAAACCACAGTCCTCTGTAAGCTCTTTATAAATGTTTTTTGCTTGTGTGGTTATTCTTTGATGATTTTAACCCTGATTTCAAACTGAACAAATTCAGCCCAACAAAAGGAAACCACAGGCTAAACTTATTTATAGAAATAGATTCAAAAATTCTAATTAAAATATTTGCAAATTGAATCTGATGATGATTAAAAAGAATAATACATCAGGATTAAATAGTTTGTTTCAGGAATGAAAGCATGTTTCTACACTGGAAAATGTGTTAATATTATTCAGTTTATTTTTTAAAAAAGTGAAAAATTACATGATCATCATGCTAGGTGCAGAAAAAGCAATTTATAAAAATTGAACACTTACTCCTGATAAAAACTAGGAATAAGAAGCTTGCTAAACTTAGATAAAAGGTGTCTACCCAAACAGTGAGCATCTCACTTAACAGTGAATCATTGGGAGCATATTTGGTTAATATCAGGAGCACTAGTATTTATCCTGATCTTACTGCAGATACCAGTCAATAAAATGAAGCAAGAGAAAAATAGCACAAACATTGGAATGGAGGTGACGAAACTATCATCATTTGTAGATGGTGTGATTTTCTACCCAGCAAATGAAAGATAAACTAAAAAGCTCTTAGAACTAATATAGGAAGTTGGTGAACTGGCGGGATGTAAGACCAAGCACCAAAATCACAAATTTACTGTTACCCAGCAGTAGAATATAAAAAGTAGGTGTTATTCAGAATGATAATAAAAACACCCAAATGCCTAAGGATAAACCTCAGAACCCAAGACATGTACAAGGCTTGAATTAGGAAAATTAGAGCACTATATTGAAAAACTTAAAAGAAGTGTAAATAATGGGGAGATACACAGTATTTCCAGATGGGGAGACAGAACTGTTAACTTATAATTTCTTCCTAAGTTGATGTATAAATTAAATGTAATTCCAATAAAAATTTTTTCTGGAGTTTCCTCAAAGTAAAAATAGGTTAGAATGGCCAAGAAAACAAATGAAAAGGGACTTTCCATAGTAGTTATCAAAATAGACTATAAAATGACAATAAATACAACAGTGTGGTTTTGTCACATAAACAGATAAATGGAATATAATTGAGAGTACACAGAATCATGTGTCAATTTATATTAATAATTATGTATTTATAAATAGACTATTCCATAAACAGTACATGGACAATTCCATTTGGAAAAATTGTTTCATATCTTATACCAAATCTGAAAAGAAATTCCATATAGTTTGAAGACATAAACTAAAAAACAGCAAAACTCTAAAAGTCTGAGAAGAACATGTGGGACGTTTTAATAATCTTTGGGTGGAAAAGTTTTTCGTGATTAAGGCACAGAAGAGAGACACCATGAAGATGTACAGTTTAACATTTTAAGTTTGGCCATAGACGAAGTTAAAAGACCAGTTTTATAATGAGAAAAATAATATAAATAGTAAACAAAAGATTAATTTCTATGATATAGAAAGCACTCTCTAATCAGTAAGTCATTGCTCAGTAGAAAAATGGGCAACCATAAAGAACGATCTACTCATAGTCCAATTGAATGTGGAAAATTAGTAAGCTAACTTCACAAAAAATGCAAATTAAAATAGCAAAGAATAAGCATTTTCCATCCATTGGGCTAGCAAAAATAATATTCACTGGTGAAAATGGCATGGGAAAATGAACATTGTCACACAGTGTTGATGGGAGTATAAATTAGCAAATAATGTTTGAGGACCATTTTGACAACTTACACTTAAATTTAAAATGAAATTTCCTTTAAATCAGATTTCACATTACATAGAACATTCATATATATGCATGAAGATAAATATATAATTGTTTTCCAGATTAAATAAATTGGAAATAACCTATATGTCATTAGGAACTGGTAATATAAGTATTCTATGAAACTAGCATAAAGAATGGCATAGATCTATATGTACAGAAATAAGACCAACTCAAGGATGCTCCATTAAGTAAAAAACAAGTTTCACAACAATATGTGTAGTACGAATGTGTATATGTTTAAATCTGTATCTATAGCTATAAATCTGCATCTATTTACATAAATGCACAGAGAAAGTTCTGGAAGGATACTCTGGTTGCTTAAGGGAGTGGCCTTATTTTAAGGAGATGAAATGGATAAATTTGCTTATTCTATCTAATTCTTTAGAATTTGAATTGTTCGAAAGAGTATATAATTCTTGTATTACACTTGTAATTTTAAACATGGTTATTCTACTTTCCTTCCCTGGTAAGCATCGGGCAGGAAGAGTCCTGGGCTTTCAAGATCTCACACTCACACCATTGGGGACCTTTGAGTCTTCAGCCATTGCAAATGAATTTGCATGTGCCTGGGGCTCACCTAAGGCACCTACATCCAACCCTTGGTTGTCTTAACCAGAGCTGCATATACATATGGATGAATCTGAAGCCCAAGCTCATAGTGAGGTAGAGACTTAGAAAGTGATTTAATAATTTAGATTTTACAATTATGTAGAGGATATAGGGTTCTTGTAGAAAACTAGAAATAAATAATTTTATCCAACATTAGAAACTATTGGCTATGGTGAGACCTAATAACTACAAGAATTGTGAATAAAGGAAGAATCTTAGAGACTTACAGTTGCATAGGAAGGCAGAGCCACCTCCTTGGATGTTCCCATTTCACAGATGAAGAAAGGGAACTGATGGACGTTTGGTGACTTTCCTACATTCAATAGGCGGCATTCCAATATTAGAATCCTAGTGTTCACCTAACCAGGATATCCCCAAAGCTGTCATTGTTTCATAAACTTATAAGACAAATCATTTTCAGGAAAAAGTAATTCCATTAAAATAAGAACAAAAAGCCCACAAAAACTTGAAATAAGCAAGTAAAAACTGTAGACGTGAACAGAATTTTCTACTGTATTGTTCTTCAACTCTGTCTCTTTGAAATGTAAGAAAAGATTTTACCGGCGATGAGGAAAGTTGAAGGTGGTAGCAGATAGGTTTTGAGTGAGAAGCCGATCATGATGGAAAAATGCTAAATGTGACTATTTTAGTAATAAAGTGCCGTAAAATAACTGTGAGAGAAGACTCAGTTTGGGACTATGGCTACTGAGAAAAAAAGAACGAATTCTACCTAGGGGAAATGAGAAAAACCCCAGAGACAAATGATAACACACGTAGCCTACTTAAACTTATTTCATGGCTAATGTTTAATTTTTCAGATTGAAAAAAAGTAATAAAATGCAATGCATTAAAATGAGAGAAAATACAGTGCTCAAGCTGGCGGTGCAAGTGATTGGCACGGAGTCCTATACATGTTTAGCTGTGTAGAAAAGTTTTATGATAAAACTGAACATCTATGAATGAATGAGTGCAGAAAATTCTTGATTATTATGAATAATCAAATTTCACAGGATATAAAAAACCTTAGTTTAGCCTATAGTTTCAATGGACTTCATCACCATACCTTTCCTAGAACTCCTCGGAAGGAACAATCCCAGGCAGTTGAGTTTTATGTTGTGAATTTTCTGAATATGAACTTTTCCTTTCGGGACCTGTCTGCTCCCCGCCAGTTCACTTGATTGCTCGGAATTTTACACCGATCACCAGTAATATGGGTGGGTAAACTTTTCCTGTAATGGCCAGACAGTAAATATTTTAGGCTTTCTGAGCCACGAAATCTCTTTTACAACCATTCAAGTCTGTCTTGTAGCAGAAACGCAGCCACAGGCGGTATGTAAATAAATAAGCGTTGCTGGGTTCCAGTTATATTTTATTTATAGATGCTGAAACTTACATTTCATATAATTTTCATATGTCATAAAATATTATTCTTGTTTTGATTTTTTCCTGTTCAACTATTTCAAAATGTAAAAGCCATTCTTAGCTTGCTGGTTTTACAAAAACAGGGAGTGGGCTGAATTTGACCCACAGGCTGCCCTTTGTGGAGCCCGGACTCAAAACATTAGAAACAAGGAGAGTAAAAAATGAAAGTGTTTTTTTTTTTTTTTTAATTCATAAAACTGCTTTAAACATTTTTTTTCCTTTGAAGGATCAAGAGGGAGATTTTTTTTTACTTTGCTATAATGATACTAGTAATAATGGTTAATACTGTACTATAGCTCTTTCTCTGTGCCTGGTGCTTTTCAAAGTATTAATACTTCACCTCTATTGACTCTTGTAAGTCTCACAGTAAACAAACGAGATAAGAGCAATTATTACCATGCCCATTTTAAAGATAAGGAAACCGAAACACAGAAAGTTTAAATAATTTCCCCAAATTCTCAGGGTTAGTAAAAAATAATAGGGCCCGGAGGGGAGCCAGGCAGACTAGTTCCAAGCACGTGGGCACTCAACCGTGATGCCGGTTTCCAACTTGCTTTAGTCACGCACCCACGAAGCTTGCCACGTATTCTTCTGCTTGAAAATTCTCCACAAGGTCTAGAAAATTTAGTGGGATGTTTTTATCTGTCTGCAAAGTAGTATTTGAGGTGAGAAAGATTGAAAAATGCTAAGCAACCTTTCATTTCAAGTCAATACATGCTTTTAAAAAAAATTCTTGAATAACATAGTTTTAGCAGGCAAATTGATAACGACAGGAAATCTTCCAAAAATTTCAAAAATGAAAATGAAGAAAAGTTTTATTTGCTTGATTGATGATGCCGAAGAGAGGGCAGACTTCAAGGCTTTTTGTGGTGTTTGAATTAAAAATGAAAAATGCTACTGAAGTGGGGTCCACTGGGGACTGTGTCAGTATGGCCGCCCCTGAACAGCAGAGTGATTTACTTCCAATTTAATTTACAAGTCACTAATCAAACAAGGACTACAGATTGTAAAGAGAAAATAGGTTATCAAAGACCCCAAGTCTGTGAAAAATTTCTTAATTATATCATCAATTGTAATAAGTCTTTGAAACAAGCTATGTCTTATGTGTACGTGTGTATGTATGTTTGTTGGAGGGATGACTCCTCTTCATTTATGTAGGGAAGACAAGATGTACCCGATAAAAGCTCGTTGGTTTTGCCAAATTCTATCTGTACCACTTTTGAGTTGATTAATATTTGGTAAATTCTTTTCTCTCTCCAGCATCCAATTAACTTCACTAAACCATGGGTATGATGATATTGCCAAACTCGCAGGCTTGTTGGAAAGAGTAAATGAGATAGCGTATGTGTACTGTAAACTGTGAGACAAAAATACATATATTAATCTCTTTTAATAAAGCCAGTGGAAAAAACAAATCAAGCTGTACCTCTCTGTTTAAATGTAAAAGGACTATATTACTGGCTGCATCAGCAAATTCAGATAAGGCATCCACTATGCCTTTTTTCAACAAGAGCTGGAAAGCAACTAATAGTATAAGTGCTATCAAAGATAGTTCCAGAGATCTGTGAAAATGCATATATTCATTTTAATTTAAACTGAGGTGTGCAGAGTCAGCATCATCTCAGAAATGTCTTAGGGGATAGATTTTATTAAAATATTTGTTTTATATTCTTTCTAATGAGAAGCATTTTCCTAGCTTTGATAAAAAACTTTTTACTTTTTAAGATAAAAACTCATCTGTTCAAGTGAAAAATGTGTGTGGTAGTATCTCTGGGAGGAAGCATGCTATTTGATAAAACTCTCAGCACTTTTGGTAGTTCTTAGTCAGGGTTAATGTTCAAGAATAAATCAAAATTTTATCTTTCTGTTTTCTGTCCTTTAAAGCTGCCAATACTTTACTTTTCAAGGTTGACCTTTATTTTTACTAAACCACTTCACTACTATCTAAAATTAAATTATTGGCTTTGGTTAAAATTACCTTATTTTTAACAGAATACAATTGATCTTCTTTGTGGTTTCAAGATGAATGTGGTAGACATGTGTCTTAGTCCATTTTCTGTTGCTATAACTGAATACCTGACACTGGATAATTTATAAAGAAAATAAGTGTATTTCTTACAGTTCAGGAGGCTGAAAGTCCAAGGTTGAGGGATGGAATCTGGTGAGGGCCTTCTTGCTGGTGGGGACTCTCTGCATGTCCCCAGGAGGTGCAGGGCATCACATAGTGAGGAGGGCTCATGAAAGACAGCCAAACTAGTTTTTAGGAGAGACTCAATCCCGTGATAATTAACTGACTCCCACTGTAGACAACCCATTAGTTCATTAATTCATCAATCCAAGAACGTATTGACCCATTCATGAGGACAGAGCCATCATGCCCCAATCATCTCTTAAAGACCCCACCTCTTAATACCTTTACGTTGTGGATTGAGTTTTGGAGGAGAGAAACATTCAAACCATGGCAACATGGGATTTGGGCTGTGTATTAAGTGGAAGTGAAGCTCTTTAGGGGCCAAGTCATGCTGGGTGATTCCTGCTAGATGTAAACACACACACTCAGAAAGAGAAATGCTATTAAGAAGCTTCTTTGCTGCTGACCCTTGAATGGGGTGGTCCTTGCTAGCTTTAGAGATAAAACATGAACAATTAGCAATTATTATTATTCCAGTGATGACCAAACAGTCACTATAAATCAAACTGATGTGGAAGAACTAAACAGAATTCCATCTGTAACTTTTGAAGACAAGCTAAGTGGTCCTTGGATTCCCCTGGTAGAAGGATGATTTGGGTAAGAAATAGCACTTGAATACTGGTAAAATCTCAATTTAATGAACTTGGGGGAGATGGAAGGAGCTTTGTTACATTCCAATTATATTTAAAGAGAACCTATTAAACAGAGCACAGAGGTGGTGTTATTTACTTGATTTAGTTATCTAAATAAAGCAGGCATCTCATTTCTATGCCCTGGTTTTGCTATTTTTTAAATAGCACTTCTTTTTTATCTCTCTTTTATTCTGTACCAAATTGAGGTACATGCCTTGGAGATATTCTATCCCTGACCCATAGTTCTGGAAATTTCCTCACTCTCATTCCTTTCAAACCTTCTTTACTCCTTTGAGATGCTAATATAACAATACTGTAACAGTAGAAAGCACTAATTCTGAACCATAGCAGTGTTTTCATTAAGCAGTTTGGCTGCTTTGTGGACAGGGACTTGTGAACACATCTGTTCTACAGGATTTTTCATTTAATACAATTTTCTGAAACTACATTGGCAAAACACTGTTATTATGAGCTATCCCCAAAGACATGGAAATAGTTTTGCTACAGAACTCTAAGTTAAAATGCTATTTATGGTGATGAGATTCTACTTGTATTTATTGCTGCCCCCCACATGTGAGGATCGGGGCTGAGCTGGTGTCATTCAGATGTGGATTTTGTGTTTTGACCTCTCCCAGCTATGGGGGCTAGGAGTTGCTGGCCTTTCTCTTGCCCATCCCATCCAGGTCATTTGGAACACAATGGCAAGGCTATTGGCCTTGGTTAGGTGGAAAATTTCTAGAAGAGCAAGCATTATTTATGCCAAATTAATGGGTCCTATGTAAATGGTACCCATTAATTTCATTTAATAAAATTACAATCAACTGAGATTATAAGAAGCAAGAGCTTAAATAATATTGACCCAATATTTTTTTCCATTAGTTTGCTTGATCGGAGGGGTTAGTGTCCTTCCTTGACTAATCTCTCTTGTTTCTTTTCTAAACTCTTGTCAAGTGTATCTTAGATCAAGGACATGACACAACTGTCTCTCTGACCCTGGCTTTCAGGTGAGCGACATGAAACTGGGACTGTAGTATTTTGTGTTTGCCTGTAACTAACTGCAGAAAGCTTTCCTATAAGAAGAAACTTGGCTCTAGGTGAGCAGTCACTGAAGTCTTTAGGATTGATTTTAGATCAATGGTTCTCGGTTGGTGGCAGTTCTATCTCCCACTCCCTCCCAGGAGACATTTGGCAATGTCTGGAGACAATTTTGGTTGCTAGAACTAAGGGTGGTGATGTATCTAGAGGGTCAAGGCCAGGGATGCTGCTAAATACCCTTCAATGCACAGATAGCCCTCCATGACAAAGAGGGATCTGGCCTAATATGTAAGTAGTGCTGAGGTTGAGAAACCATGGGGTTGTGTGAACCTTAACGGCTCAAAGACTGAATAATTGTGCTAATCCATACTGTGGACTATAATGCAGCTACTGAAGAGTTAGATTTATGTATCTTTATTTGTGGAGCTGTTCAGGATGTTTTAAGTGAGGAAAGGCAACCTTCCAAGTGATGATAATGATGATAATAGTAATTACTATTTTATGGCCAATCTTTTTTTTTTTTTTTTTTTAGAGAGTAAAAGCCTTTTGTATTTCCCTCCACTTACCCTGAGAAAACCACTGTATACATTGAACCTGGATACAGGTTCATTTTTTTTAAATTTCAGAATATTACGGGGGTACAAATGTTTAGGTTACATATATTGCCTTTGTACCTCCCAAGTCAGAGCTACAAGCATGTCCATCCCCCACACAGTGCACACTGCACCCATTAGGTGTGAATATACCCATCCCTCCCCCACCACCTGCTCCACCTCTGATGAATGTTGCTTCCATAATGTGCACATCAGTGTTGATCAGTTAGGACCAATTTGCTGGTGAGTACATGTGGCGCTTGCTTTTCCATTCTTGTGATACTTCACTTAGAAGAATGGGCTCCAGCTCCATCCAGACTAATACAAGAAGTGTTAGCTCACCATTGTTTTTTTGTGGCTGAGTAGTACTCCATGGTATACATACACATTCTATTTATAGCCAATTTTTATTGAGAACTTACTCTTGGTCAGGCATTGCTCTAAGTGCTGTAGCTACATCATCTGCTGTTGTTAATTCTTCCAACAATATGAGGTGAGTGTTATTATTAGTCCCATATTATAAACACGGACATTGAGGCATGGAAAAGTTAGATAAAGTTGCCTAAAATCACCCAGTCGGTAAGGTCTCAGAGTTCATACACCTGGTCATCTTCTCATACGTACTCATGGAAACAATGATGTGATATTGAGATTTCATAAAAAGCAATAGTCTGCCCCCAACCCCTCTCTGACACCAGTTCCACTCCCTAGAAAAAATCCCTTTGAATCATTTTTTTTAGTTGTTCTGTTTTTTACTAATAACTCTACAACTCGAAATAATTACTCGATTAAAAAATTTGGTACCATTGATTGATTCCCCACTATGATAAAGGTTTAACTTACACACGACGATTGCCTTCTTTCCCTACTCCTGTCGTTTTTTCTATTATTATTTTATTTCTCTTGATCATCACTGTAACTTTCAATAATGGTGCAGTCTCTATTTTTCATTCCATAGAGTTTATCACAGCTCCAGCTCCCCTTTTCATACACGCTCTGCCCTAATATCTCTGACTTTCCCTTCTCTTGTTCCCTCCTCCCTTCTCCCGGTGGCCAGACTCTTTAATATTTGTGAGATTCTGCAAACATCATCAAGTCTTCTGAGGCTGGGTGTGGAAAGTTGAAAACCACTAGCTGGAGTTTATGTAGCTGTGATGACGGGTTATCCCTGGACCAAGTAGGGGCAAGGATTCCATTTCCTTCTCTCCAGCCCCAACGTCTCCAGCCTTTAGCTCAGGTGGATGGCGAGGGTATAGGTGTCAATAGGTGCTGTTTTTCTGAATAAAGACTACTAACAAATCCTCTGTGTTCAGCCCATTTTGTACTCTATTCATTCTGCACCCATCTCTCCTGGATTTCTAAGATCCCATCTTTTCCAACCATCTTTGTAGTTTCTTCATGGGCTTAGTGCTTTTTGCAACTATCAGAATACGTAACTATCTTTTACTGAATTTTATTTCTTTTTACTAACATTTTATTTGCTCACCTGTTAGTTATTTTAATGGATAAGAGAGAGTGTAAGATAGTTCAGGCTACAGCTTCCCAGTAGGGAGTTTGGATGTGTTTTTCCTTTGATTTATGAGCCCAGCATGGTCCCTGAACACTTTGGAGAATTGGGTCTTGCGGGTCCCTTTGACCTTTGAAGATAACCCCTGAGGAGAGCCGCAACCACACTTCTAAGATTGCTGCTTTTGGCAACCATTAAATTAAAAGAATTCTCCCTTAAGATGGCAATGTGGCTTTTTTGAGCATTCCCAGGTGAAGGGACATTTGGCTCCACACGAGAAGTCTGTGAAGTAAAAGCTTTGGAGTCCACTGTGTATCCATTTGACATTTAACTAGTCTCCAGCTAACCCATGTCGCTGGCTGAGAAGTGCTGGAAGTCACACCATGAGGGGACACCTCAGGTCATCCTCTCACAAGCTTAACTCTCAAAAAGAGACAAGGGTCTGAAACATTTCTGTAAGTCTCTGGGGAAGGAGGCTTGAGTGCTCAGCTATTCTAAAGTGGATAGTTTTGGTGGTGGGAGGGGAGATGTTTCTATTCCTGCTTCTCCACTAGCAGTCTAGACAATCCCCTGGAAAGGCTCATAGGTTCTGTAAGATGCCTTGCAGACTTGCTGTCTATTTCTCAGAGCTAAACTTGTGAAAGGATGACCCAAGGAGTCTCCTCGTGGTGGGACTTTCTGCACTTCTCAGCCCACGACCCAGGTTAGATGGAGACTGGTTCAGTGTCAATGGACATGCAGGAGACCTCTGAGCACAATTCTCTGGACATCAGCCAACCTGGAATACACTGGAGGGAATGAATTTGCTTTGTATTCAGAAAAAAATTTTTAAAATTTCCTAACATACAGGAACTCTTCCCTCCTTACAGTAGGGAACCTGACTATGACTCTCTCAAAACAGATCTTTTGGAAAAAGGTGTATTTTGCCTGCTAGTTTGTTTATCTAGATAACAAATAGAAACCTGTCCAACCCACCCACTTCCCACCATAAAACAACACCAAACGCCAAACAAAAACCTAACACAATAAAGACTTGAAAATAGGGCATGTGTGATGTGTTTTGCCCGTGCAGAGCTCGTGTGCCCTGGGAAGGGGTCTTTCAGTCCGGGAGCCGCAGGAGGAAGAGCAGAGTCAGCTGCTATTTTGGGGGAGCAGGGAACCACCCAGAAGAGCTGACAGATCTGCAAGGCCCCGATCTTCACTCAAAACCTCAGCCAAGGACAGTTATATTAATCACATCTCACAGTCTGGCCCTGTGCTGAGTTGTTGCTGGAAATGTGCACCTGGCTGGAGCATTCTCCCACCCACGGAACTTTTCCAGAGTGACCTTCATGCACCTACATATCCCATTTCACCTTCCTGTGCACAGATTCTCTCTTTTGAAATTGAGGCCCTTCAGGAGTGTTTTGAAACACACTTTCTAGTTACTAAAACTCCTTTAGGCACAGGAGTAAGGGGATGGGGGAAGCAAAAAGCTCCTGCCTTTTTAATCTTAGGTCTAAGCATCATCTGGTTAAAAAAATATTTTGACTTTTACAGACCGTTTCTCCCATGTTTAAGGTTTAAAGTCCTTTTCTTAGGCTCCAGGAAAAGAACCTTTGATAGCGGCTCAGAGTAGAGTCACCCTAATCTCAGCGAACGCTTGAAGGAGGGACTTTAACCCAAATTGACTCTTCCTGGTTCCACTTCTTGATAAGACCAGCCTGGCACATTGCAAGGCAATAATTTCCTGACATGGCTGCACATTGGAATGATTTGTGACATTTTAAAGAAAGAATACAGCTGAGGTGCAGACCTACCTACTGAGTCAGAATCTCCAGCACGTGGGGCCCAAACACAATAAGGATTCCGAATACTTTACAAATGCCTGCAAATCACCACCTTGGGATCCACGTCAGTGACCACCAGAAGGGTTCTTTCCTTTCCTGGTTGAGAGAATGGTAGCAATTTCTTGATTCTCTGAAAATTAACGGCATACTTGAGAGCTAGCAATAGCTTTGGCTAGGTTTCATTCTTCCAACTCTTTCAGAGTTTTGTAATCACTTACCTCTCTGTATTGAATCACTTTGAGTACCTAAAGGAGTTTCTGTGTTCTTGACCAGAACATGAAATCATATAATTATGCTTTGTTTTATTTTTCTCTTGGAACACAGACAATGCAATGACAAAGCAAAACATTTTCTATCAGTCTTTGCTTTGTCATTATTTTCGTAGATAGAAGTCATGTATAAACCAAGCTTTCAGTGCAGAGGCTTTAAGAGCATATATATTAATACTACCTCTAGAATTATAGTTGATAAGGACAGTCTTTTAACAGATCAAATTTCGATTTAAAGAAAGTGGTGATTCTCAACTTTGGCTGCTCACTTAGAATCATCGCGGTAACTTTTGAGAAATAACTATGCTTGGGCCCCACCCAGACTAAATCAGAATTTTTAGTGGCTTAACCCTCATTTTTTTAAAATGTGGAATTTAAATAATTTGGAATAGCTGTTGGGTTAGTTGGATGTATGCACCCCTGCCACCATATATGTCCTATGGGAACACTAGTGTGCCTGGGATGGCCGTGCAGTCACACAGAAGAGCATAAACATCATCTGGATGCACGTGCACTTCATTTCTGGAACTTGCTAGAGTGTTACTTCTCAAACTTGTGTGTACATACATCTCATGTTGGAATTTTATTAAAATTCAGATTCTGATTAAGTCGGTCTAGGAGGGGGGCCTGTGAGGCTGCATTTCCCCAGGTGACTCCAATGCTGTTGGAATCTACAGAAAACTTCTAACCAAGTTTTGCCTTTTCTATTTCTAGTCTCTGATTTCTCATTTTCATTAACTCTGTTCTTCCCCCACTTAGTTTGGCTTCACACTTTAATTTCCATTCTCCATCTAGTCTGTTTCATTAATCAATCTGTTTTGACTTGCTATCCCAACACATATTTTCACAGCACATAAATGCTAGTATAACCCTCTGGTTCTACATAGCTCACCAGGCGTGTCAGTCACCTCACCTCAGGGCCATTTTGGACGCTGTGCAACTCCCAGCCAGGCCTGCCGCCTACCAAACCTCACCAACAGAGGAGAAGATTGCCCAGCCACAGCAAATGGGGATGCAGATGTACTTCTTCATGCTGGAGATAATATTTTTGTACCTTTGTATCTATTAATCCATCCATGTCACTGCCCCTGGCTGCACATTTAAAATCACCTGAGGAACTTAAAAAAAAAAAAAGTGGTACTCAGGAGCTACCACTGAAGATTCTCAAACAACTGGTCCTAAGTGGGGCCTGGGCATTGGTATTCTAAAAATGTAATATCCATTCTTTTGTACACTCAGGGTTGAGAATCGCTGATTCATGCACAAGCTTAAGAAGTTACTGAATATTTTGGCTTATTGAGAGTGCATCAGTCAGCTATTGCTGTGTAACAAACAATCACAAAATTCCACAACAATAAGCATTTATTGTCCACTCATGCATCTCAAAGGTAGGCTGGAAAACCTTGATGATCCCAATATGGTTGGCTGGGCTTGGCTTCAGGCCATGAATTTAGTTTACCTCGGGTTCATGAATTTAGTTTACCTTGGGTTTGGGGGACCAGCAAGGTGCCCAGGGCAAGTCATCTTCATGGCAATGGCAGAACTGCAAGGGAAAAGAGTGGAAACACTTGATGTCTGTTAAGGCCTAGGGTCAGTACTTTCACTCTTTCCGTTCTGCCCACGTTCCACTGGCCAAAGTCAGTCACGTGGCTGTGCCAGCATCATGGGGCTCTGCAATCTGACAGTACTTTTAAGCTACTTTCCTTGGCCTCTCACTTGGGATATTTTGAGCAGAGTTACAATTGAGAATTACTATCTCATGCTGCAATTCTTTCTCAGACTTAATAAGACTCTGGGAAGATAATTACTGTTTCTTTCATCTAGTAAAATTTATAATTTAAAAATGATCTCCTAAATTACCATGTTTCTATAGCTGTGTATTCACTCTCTTTTATTATTTAAACATTTTTGTTACCTCTCTGTTGGTGTTGTGAAAGACCATATTGAATCCCAAAGGATAAGGAAAAATTAATAATAATAATCTAAAAATCACTATATTTTGTTTAGCATGGACTTTTTATATTAATTTTTATTTTTTAAAGTGTGGCATCTAAATGCTATTTATTTTAATTTTTCAGTTTTCTAGTTTTCTCTTAATTGTGGCCCTGTGCTTCATGAAATGTGTGGCTGGGTGTGTTTGTGGCACCGAGGGACCTTGTTTCAAACTCCAAACGATGCTTCTGGGTGTGCCCAAGAGCTCTCTTTTCTACCTCAGCTCTTTCCATAAATTGCTTTTCCAGAACAAAATTCAGAGGTCTTTTCATTTCCTGAGTAAACATGCCTGTGGGATGCAGCCTCTATTTCCATGTTGAGATTAGGCAGGACACCCACCCTCATTTGCTACTGACTGACCTCCAGAAGTTCTAGTGTTGAAGCCCGCCCCTGCCTCCCAGCGGTCTCTGAACTCAGGAATCCGAGGAACTCAGCAGTTAGCTGAAAGATTTCTGCCTACATTCCTCCACGGGGCACCAGGGCATATGGTAGGTACAAATTAAACACGGTAGCAACCTAGATATCTAATTATTCCCTAAGGCAAATATGAAAATCAAGCACACCGATAACTTTGGATTATAAGCCTAAACATTTTACTATAAATTTTGTGAAATGTACAGACAGAGAAAGTAACATTTTAGTAACCTTACAAAGATGACTTTTGGATAAATAAAGTCACGTGGTATAAGGACACAGCATGGATTCTGGAATCAGAAAGACAAGAGTTTGCATCTTGGATTAACTCAGGTGGCATATGTGTGACTTTGAGAAAATTTCTTAACCTCTCTGAATCTCAATTTAGTAAGGATAATGGTCTGTCTCTGAGGTAGAGGAAGATGTATACAGCTCATGGCATATAACAGAGCTTGAAAGAAATGATAATTTCGAGGTACCTGAGTTTTTGACCTAGAAAAATGTTGTTGATTTAAGCATCAAAGCTTTTCAACAGTGTGACTCTTCAGATAGAAGTCTTTAGAATTTTATTGCACATTCACTTTTCTCCTTCCATAAAATAGACAGAGCCTGCTTTATCTTTTCCTGATATACCGAGGCCATTAATAGGCACAGCTGTTTCCTGGGCTCTGCTGAAACACAGAGTGTCTTAAGACCTATAGATTCTTGAAGGGCGATTTGTCCTCGTATGCGTCACTTAAGACGTCATTGTGCTTATCTGTGTTTTATGCTCTCTGGTCTTTTCTTTTGCTGTCACAAGTTTGCTGTCACTTGTCCTTGCCACCCTGCTTGCCTCTTTTTACTTGCTAGTTTTGACTTGTGGTAACTTTGTAAAAAAGATGGCTAGCTTAATACAATTGTGGGCACAAAAATGCATGAATAAGTGGCTATAAGGGAATCCCTTATGTGCAGTGCACACATTTTGTGGCATTTATTTTACAAGGGGTTTGCCTCTTGGCTAAATCCTAAGTAGACAAAGTTGCCAGGTGTCTGGATTTTGGTTGCTGAGGTGGTACTGTAGTTCATATTGCTTTGAGTGGATGGAAGGGCTTACATTTTTGTCTCATTTAGGATCATGGCTCATCTAGTATCAAGCCAGAACTTGATCTCTTTCCCAATGCCCAGCATACTCCATATTCATAATAGTTGCTAAATAAATAGTTCACTGCATTAAATTCAATTTAATGTTTAGAGAAAAGTAAAATGCCCCCCCTTACCCCTCAAATCATATTAACAGAGGGTCAAAACCAGACAAAACAAAACATAAATTTTGGAAGAGGACTGACTTCTCTTTTTGGCAAACAAACAAACAAAAATGGTTTAAGAGAAACTCTGTGAGATGGCGTTTAAGGGTGTGGGGATGCCACCTCTTCACCACAGTGCTGCCAGTCTGTTACTGACTGTATCCATTGGTGTGGAACAGCCCCAGGCACAGGAAATTTTAAATGAAAGCAACATGTAGGTCAAATATCCTATCCTTGCATTACTCCCTATATGTATAGGTTAGAATAGGTAACAGGGAAATGAACTAGCTTGGAATTCACATGAAATCAACTCTTACTCCTAAAAAAGATACATCCCTGTGAAAATTCCCCAAATGGAGACCATCCAAATGTCTGTAAGTATTGGAATGGATAAATCATGGTATATTCATGCAATGGAATCCTATATAGTTGTGAAAATGAATGAACAATGTGTTCAACTTACACACGACTTTCTGTTTAATTAATTAATTAATTAATTAATTTTTTTGTAGAGACGGGGTCTCGTTCTTGCTCAGGCTGGTCTTGAACTCCTGGCCTCAAGTAATCCTCCCACCTCAGCCTCCCAAAGTGCTAGGATTACAGGCGTGAGCCAGCACATCAGCCACATATGACTAACTTTCAAAATAAAATGTTGAAAAGTCACAGGTGAGTATGTGTCACGATGCTTGCATTTATGTAAAGATAATAGATATTCAAACTGAACTATATGCTGTTTGCTGTTTGTATTTACTGGTGATAAAAGCTATATTGGGAAACCCAAAGATATTATCGGCCAGAGCAGCCTATGCTTTGCCGTAGTCACCAATGATCCCAAACCTTCAGTGGTTTGTAAAAACAGTTTTACTTCTCTGCTTTCACATTGTTGTTGTCTTTGACTTAGGATTCAGGCTGATGAAGCAGCCACCATCCAGAACATGGCCAAAGGCACACAGCAAAAGGGAATGTGGCAGAGCTCACACTGACTTTTAAAGCTTCTACCTGGTCACTTCTGATCATGTTTCATTTGCCAAAGTCACATGGCCAAGCCTGACTTCGTGTATGTGGGCAAGAGCAGTTCCACCAAGTGGCCAGAGAGAGAGAGAGCCAGTGCAGTCATGAATGCATGTGATGACCACCAGAAAATGCCTTACATAGAATCAGGATGTTGTTGAGAGGTTGGAAGGAGAATGCAATTTGGGAAGGACATAGGAGGGCTTCTAAGAATGTTAATACTCTCTTGGTCTGGTTGGGGAGTTCACAGGTTTGCATATTTTTTAAACTGTCCACATATAACATATTTTCTTACACTCCTTATTTGTATGCTGTATTTCAAAATAAAACGTAAAATAAAATAGCAAAGAACCCTTTAGAATATATGCATGATATATATGATAATATAGTTACAGAAAATATTTGGAAGGATTTAAGAAACATTGTCAACTCTGAAGAGAGGAAGGAGAGATTGGGAGGGATGAAAAGGAAAGCTGCATTTCATTTTATACCCTTCTGTTTACATTTCTTTCTTATAATGCATGTTGTTTGTGTATATAATGAAAGATTAATTTATTACAAAACAGCTTTAAGAAAATCAAAGCAGAATAGAAAAGTACTATTGGCCTCAGTGTGAAACATGCTTGTTTTCCAACTTTAGATTGAGACCAGCGCGGGAGAAGAGGGGAGAAGGCATCAAAAGCACATCCTGAATGAAGCAGAAAGTGTGGATAGTCCTCAAAGTGGGAGGACCACCATTAACCACAATGTCAGAAAGAGGCCTGGGTGGGATTTGCACCAGCCACCTGAGGGTGCGGAGCTCTGATTGACCCACCACTGGGTCACTGTCCAGCAGCTCAGACCTTCACAGGTGCAGGGAACACAGGGAGAAGGACTTGGTCAGTGTGTGGCAGATGGGAGTCCGAAAGGAGATCCTATTCCTGCCATTGTTCAACTGAGCTGAACAGACTGGAAATTTCTCTAGGAACCGGGGTAACAGTGGATAGACCATACATGTAGTTAAAAATAACATAAAAAATAGCATTGAACCTATCTTTGTTATTGGTTGTTACATGAATCTATTTTTTTGGGAAAACATCCTTCATTTGGACATTGAAATTCAACTTCAAATGTGCAGAATGTGACATTTGACCTATTCCTTGAGGATGCGTAGGGTTTATTTCAGAGAAATGGAGTGGAGTGTTCTAGGCAAGAAAGCATGGAGACACAGATATGTATAGCAGAGACAGTAAATTTACTTTGGACAGCTTCAGGGGGCTTAAAGAGGGGTAGGAAAAGAAAGAAGACTTGAGTTCATGTGTTAGGTTCCTGTGGCTGCTGTAACAATTTACCACAAACTGGGTGGTTTATTCTCTCGTAGTTCTAGAGGTCAGAAGTTCAATCAGTTTCTCTGGGCCGAAATCAAGGTGAGGCAGTGCTGTGCCCCCACTGGAGGCTCTAGGGAAGATTTTGTTCCGTACCTCTTCTAGCTTCTTGGAGGCTACCAGAATGCCTTGGCTTGTGGCCGCATCACTCAAATCTCTGCCTCAGTCTTCACATTGCCTTTTCCTCTGTGTGTGTATAATCTCCCTCTGTCTCTTTCTTTCTTGTAAGGACACCTGTGATTGCATTTAAAACACACTTGAATAATCCAGTATAATCTCCTCATCAATCACATCTGCAAAGACCTTTTCCTTTCTAAGGTAATATTGGTAGGTTCTAGTTATTAGAACGTGGTATCTTTGGCTGGGCAGTTATAAAGCTTACTAGAATCTACGTAGTAAAAGTTGGTCCTCAAGGTTTCTGTGCCTGGAAAATGAGGATTTGGGCAGTTGCAAGAATTTATGGGCATTATTATCTGGTAAACAAATCCCGCTGTATTCAGCCTACACAGGTATTTCTTATTGGTTTGTGGTGTCTGCTTCATGTCTTTGGGCAACAACAGGTATGTGGCCTTTGGATATTATGATGCCTTAAAGTCACTCCATGCCTGAGAAAGAGTTCTTATCTGATAGCTCCTGGTGCTAATATTATTTCTTCTGAAAACAGAGTGGGAGACATTTATATTCAATTCATTTGGGAGCCAGCTGGTGTCTACATTAAAGCGAAAGGGCAAAAATCTTTTCTGAGTTCAGTTTCCTAATAAGGGAACATCAAGCGTATTCATTCAGAATTATAATTGCATTCATTGGCAGAGCCACATGACCCTGGTGTGGGATTGCTGGGGAGATTCTGGTCCACATATTGCATTTATTTCTGTCCCAGTTGGAATCAGTAGTGCAAATCACAAATAAAAATAGAAAGCAACTTTACTAAATGTATTAGCATGAAAACAAAGTGTTGCCAAAGAGAATAGGAACAATTATTTGTAAGTAGGAGCAAGTGATACATTTTTCTTTGTGATCAATTTTTGACTCAGTAAAAAGGAACCGCTGCTTCTATGATTGTTTCTGATGTCTCTGTCTTTATTTCTCATGGAAATGATTTTCTTCATTTCTCAGTTGAAAATATTCTCCTTTACACTTTTAAAATAGTATTTCTGGCTTTTTTTTTTTTGGCACAGAGGCTAGTAAGGCAGAAATGGAAACGACTCTTGTCTTCGGAGTTACACTGGTCAAAAGTGCATTGCTTTTGGATTTTTAGGGTCTTTCAAAGAGCAATTCAAAGACCGCAGACCAGACACTGCAAGTTAATGCCACCGACTTTACTCTTCCAGGGCCAACGAATGAGTGAGTGATGATAAGACTCACTTTTATCTTCACGCGGCTAGAAGCCAGTGAAGTGAAGAAGATCGCCATTGTGAAATTATCAAGTTCGAGGGGATGTTGCACACAGAAAAAAATATAAAACTAAAAAGCCTTCAATATCATGGGAAAATAATTTTGTAAGTCAACATTGCAAAAAAACTGCATTTTTATTGTGTGATCCAGTCTACAAGTTTTTTTCACACGTGTTTTCTCATTTGAGTCTTTCAGCAGTTCTGGGAGGCAAAGCAGGTGTGATTATCTCCATTTTATAGATGAGAAAACCGAGACCTAGAGAGGCTGTGACATGACCAGTGTCAAGTGGCTTATAAGTGGCAGGAGGGACAAGAACTCTGTTCTTTCCACTACACCGCACTACAGTGGTAGTTGATGAAGTCTGTCTCAAGGCTGAGTGCTTACGTGCTCACACACACACACTCATACACACACACACACACACACACACACACAGAGTCTCAGGCCTGGACTGGAATGGACAACCTGCCCTAGTAAGAATAGTGTGTTGTAACAGGGAAATGGTCCTTGTCCTTAATCCAGAAAGATATTGGGGCAATATTGCATCAAAGGACAAAGAGAAGAAACGCTTTGTTGCCTTAGATTGGCACTCCTCAAGAGTAATTTAAAGGAGCACTTTTATTAGAATCATCTAGGATGCTTACTAAGAATTTGCATTTTTCCTTTTCCTTGAAGACCTCTGAAGCAGACAATGCTTAAATTTACTAACTGATATTTGAGTATCACTGTCCTTGACTACCTTACAATTAGGCATGCGTGTGTGTGGGTATACATATATATATGTGTGTGTGTATATATATATAAATATATATACATACACACTTCCCACTCCTTCCTTCTCCCATTTGAAACACCAAACAGTGTTGCTATAAGCATAGTTAATTGCAGACTTATTTGGCTGGAGGAGTCCACCCATAGTATACCTACCTCCTTCTTGTTTACCAGTGATAGGGAGGGCAATTATTCTGAATGGCTGGAGTCTGATCTAAAAATCTGCTGGGGTTTGCTGGGTTAGGCCCTAGAGGTCCATGTGGCAGCACACTGACAGAATGCCAGCTTCTGAGTCCCTTTCTTGGTCCTGCTCCATCTGTAGGGTGGAGGTCGGGCCCTGCTGACTGGGCAGCAGGAACAGTAAAAGGGAGTGCTCAGGAAGACTCTGGTAGTTATTTGAGGACTGAGATCTGATTTTGAGTCCTATCATATACCTGTTGGAAACAGTGTCCTTTTAGCTAAAAGAAAAAAAAGATAACAGTTCCTTTTAGCTAAAAAAAAAAAAAGATAAATTTCTTTTCATTTCTTTGACTTACAGTTGGGATTATTAATTTTGCTTTTAGACATCCTGCAACTGCCTGCATCTCATTATATGCCACCCCCACCTCTTGCCCATACTCTTCATTGCTAACCAAACACTATTTTGTACATTTTCCATTCTTTGTGTGCTTTAGAGGAGCAGGCCTTAGAATCAGCCACCAGGAATGAGCAATAGTTGGTCTAAGGCTTAGAATCTAAGCCAATCAGGGATGATCTGTATCCTTGCCAATGATTGGTCCAGGTAAAGTCATGTGATCTAGTTCTGGCCAATGTGATAGGAGGAAAAGTCTGCTGAGGGAATTCTGAAAATAAGTTTTTTTCATTCTCAAAAATAGATGGTCATGCAAAACATTATTTTCTGTGTGGGCATTTTTGTTTATGCACGTGGTACTCAGAATTGTGACAGAGATATTAGGATAACAAAGAGAATTAACCTGGGGACAGCCTGTTAAGACTTCTAACTGACTAACCCTGCAACTCCGTCATCTCAAGACCTCTTGCTATATGAGATGATGCACCCCCTGGAGTCACGGAGCTTGTGTGTGCATGAGCACAGGTGCATGCTTGTTTGTGTTTCCTTGCAGCTAAAAAGCTTCCTAATGGATACATTCCATAAAAAAGAAAATAAAATACTGACTCATGATCTGGCTGGGCAGGAAAATGGCAAATACTCCTATTTGAACATAATGGACGAGAAGCAGAACTTCAGGGAGAAAACTTATGCTTTAGAATGAAGATCCTAGAGCAGTGTTTTCCAAAAGTTTCTTTTTATTTCAAAATGTTAATGGGTACAAATATGGATCATTTTTGTAATGCTTGAGTCCTGGCTATAGGTCCCCATCACCCAAATAGTGTTCATAGTATCCATTAGGTTGGTTTATTCCCTTCCACTCCTCCCCCTGCCCTCCAAATTTAATATGTATTCAAATCACCTGGGGATCTCATTAAGGCACGATCTGATCAAGGAATTCTGGGCTGGAATCCCAAATTCTAGGAAATGACACACTGTAGGCCCACAGGCCACAACTCTAGGCTTGAGAGGCTACAGACTACTAGAATTCAACTTCTCCATACTAGATGGCTTTTCCTTCAGGCACCAAACTTACAACCAATTACTATTCTGGAAAAAATTAACTTTTGTAGAAAGTTTGAGATTGAGTTCTCTAGGGTAAAATCCTGTGGAAATGTTGTTTAACTCAGAATAAAAATCTAAAAAGTCTCATTTTGATTTCACACCATCTTATATCTGTGACAGAGACAAACTTGTCACCTCCGGAAAGGAGAAAGATTTTTTAAAAAGTGCTGTTCTTTTTCTTCTATATCATAGAATGCAATGGGAAATGGGTGAGCACACACCAGCAATTGAGTGTAAATAGTTACAGCCACAGCAAACCTAACATAATAGATGTTTCAACTCCAAGAAAATATGCTGTCATTTAAACTCAGAGATAATGCCACCAATAGTTCCCAGGAGCAGTGTCTTTCTCCAATAGTGGTAAAAGAATGACAGAGTCATTCCATATGAAATTTGACTTTTCTCATAAAAAGTTACGGGAGTTCCAGGCTGGTCACGGGTGAAGACTTGTGTTGAGGAAAGTTAAACTTTTTTGCCCATATGAATGTTAAAATTGTGACTTTAGTCTCATTTAGTCTCAACTAAATTACATCCCCTCATTTATTCATTAATTCGTTGAATGAATATTGAAAACCTTCTGTGTGCTTGGTATATGCTAGGAATAAGAGAACTAGACATACAAAAATAAACTTTCAAGGAATTTGAATACAAACAAATAGTAATAAAGTTTGATGTGGAGGTATGTGTAAGTTGTAGTGGAGGAAGCATTTAATTAAGGTTTCCATGGAGGGGGAGTGTGGGGGTGCAGCAGGAAACATTTCACAGGGGAGCAATGTTTGAGCTACAACTTAAAAACGAGTAGGACATGGCCAGGAGGCTGGGATGGGAGTAGGATTGAAGGAAGTGATTGTAGGAAAACTGAAAATAGTGTGGAAAGGCACATAGGCATGCAAGAATCTGAGTCCAGGCAATAGAAAGTAAAGAACAAGAAAATGAGAAATTTATGCAAATATACACTTTTTAGAATTATTTCCATAGTTTCTATAATCTGGGGTCTAGGAAATCCTAAAACCGCATTCAGGACCAGCAGTTTGGCACATGCAGCGTTTCTTGAATGTATTGTATGGTTCAAGACCAAATTCTCTTCTGGGCAGATGGGTGAGTATAGGGCAAAGAAGAGAGAGGTAGACCTATGGGCTGCTGGGGAGTGCCTGCCTCATCTAAAGACAGTGGGGAAAAAAAAATCAAACTCCGTCTTCCATTCCATACCTCACAACACACACTTTTGGCTCTTCTATTGGCATAATATTATTTTAAGGAAGAACACCCTGAAATTTATCCCTATTGATCTGTAAACTTTTTGAGGCTAGGAGCATTAAGGGGGCAGCAAACAGAAGTGGGAGGCCTATTTTGGACCCTGTAATTAATTTGGGGTCTAGAGATAAAAGATGAGGGGTAGGAAATCTTAAAACTACGTTAAAATCAGCAGATTGGCACACGATATCATGGCTGTGATTGGTCTCCACAGAATTTAAGCTGACATTATCCTCTACTTCCTTTGTAGTAAAGCTAATAACCAGATGCTAATAACCAGAATCACTTGGTAATGTCACAAATTGCTTTTGTCTCAGAATATTTCACCTGTCCCCCAGGCAATGTGCAGGGTATCAAAATTCTGGGTATCTGACTGCTCCACTACTGCTAGTCATGGAGAAGGGACCAAAGTGCCAAAGGATTTAGAGGACGGTCCAAGTCCTTCAGCGCATTTGAGCAGTGTTGGGAGATGCTGAGAGTTCATAAGGCACTCTCATTATAAAAGGGTCTCTGAGTCTGGGGAAATCTGCAGTGGCAAGCAACTTGGCATCTTCACCCCACCTACCCACCCCACCACTTGTGATCTAATGCTGGGAGTCGCTGTGATGTATACTTAGGGATCTGCATCTGGGTGAAATTGAGAAATGTACAGGAAAAAAGATCTTTTTCTCTCTTATAATCCTTGTTAAAACTATCGTTTGGCACACAGTCAAATCTGAGCTCCCATGAAGTTGTAGGCACTAGGATTTTAATTAAGTCTAGTAGGATTCCACTATCTAAATGGGTCTTTGTTTTCTCTGAAGTTACCCCAGGGACTCACGGGGCCAGCAGCCACAAAAAGGGGATCCTTGTAGTGCTCTTAGAGGACATTTTCCAGATTTAACAAATAAAAATGCAGGACACCAGTCAAATTTGAATTTCAGATAAACAATAAATTTTTTAGGATTAGTAGGTCCCAAATATCACATAAAACCCTATTAGATATTGGGTCTTTGATTCCTCTATGAAATTCTTCTAATTGACACAGTCCTTTCTTGGGAGATGAACCCTGAAATTGTGCTCTAAAATCACTTTTTCTGTTTGGAAATTGATTTTCCCTTCACATGGGAATTATCTGTCAAGAGGTTTCCTGAGTAGTAATTGCCCATTGTAAACCAAAGGGCTTTCTTTTCATTGTTTGTTTGTAGAATAAACCTAAACTACAGAGCGGCCTTCGTGTAGGAAAGAGTTGACCTGACTTGTAGAAAGTGGAAGATTCAGTAATTAGGAAGATTTCATGGCTTTTACTCTCAAAAAAAGAGCAGCTAACAATTTGGCTTCTTAGCTCCACTTGAGGAAGGTGTCAGAAGTGACTGTTTCGGGGCTTGTGACATTAACAACTTCGAACGATTTCTAGAATCTTTCCTTTCCTTCCTTTTTTTTTTTTTTTTAGTAATTTCCTATTTGCCATAACAACTGGCATTAAAACATTAAAGGATGGGTTTCTGGTTTAAGAAAAGCAGCAAAGTAACGGTCAAAGTGACATAACAGATGTTAGAGACTCAGAAGGGGAACAATGTAAGGGAAAAATTACCTGTTGGGTACAATGTACACATTTTTGATGATGGGTACATGAAAAACCCAGACTTCACCACTGTTATACAATTCATCCATGTAACAAAAAATCACTTGTATCCCCTAAATTTATTGACATGAAAAATAAAATGGAAAAAGGAAAATGGCAAAGTAGATAACCTAACCTAAAACTCTACCACTACAATACTCAGAAATGAGGGGTAACATATAGTACATATTATTCTAAGTGCATAGGCGATAAAAGAAAGAAAAGGAAATCTCAGTGTAGGAAACTAAGCCAGAACTTATGACCAGAGTGGAAAGCACGTGAGCTGATGCGGCTGACTGAGCTGGGCCTGCCAGTCTTGATGTTAGAGCTTGGGTTTTAACACCTGTGAGGTGGAAGGGCATGAGGTTCTGGCCCTGTTAGAGGTGGGTCCTGGAATTTACACACCATAATTATGCTGAGACCCTTGATGGGTGGCACCCAACTGTGGATTAAAAGTTAAGTGTTCATTGGACTAAGACTAACACAAAGCATTTGTGTCTTTTCCTGCTGGGTTCTTGGTGGGAATTTAAAACCGTATGTGTCAGCCTCCCATGGTTTGGGGGTTTGAATTTTACAACTGATGTTGCCAGAGACTCCCAAGAAAATAAATTAATATACAAATTAGTCTGAAACCAGTTATATTCATGAAGCCACTTGACCAGGAAAATACAACTTGGGATATGAGGAATTTTTCATAGAAGAAAGCCCCACTAATCACTAATCAAAATTACCAAACAATAATATGATCGAAAATTACTGAGACAAGGCATAATAAACAAGAAGATCAGAATGTTGGATTCTAGACAGAATAATGGCCAAGAAACACATGGAAAAATGCTCAACATCTCTAATCATCAGGGAAATGCAAATCAAAACCACAATGAGATATCACTTATCTCCAGTGAGAATGGCCTTTATCACAAAGTCCCAAAACAATAAATGTTGGCGTGGATGCGGAGAGATAGGAACACTTCTACACTGCTGGTGGGACTGCAAACTAGTGCAACCCCTGTGGAAAGCAATATGGAGATACCTGAAAGCGATACAAGTAGATCTACCATTTGATCCAGCAATCCCACTACTGGGCATCTACCCAAAAGAACAAAAGACACTCT
>CAUYRT010074582.1:0-21112 GCA_963574885.1 Lepilemur ruficaudatus | reverse complement strand
AAAAATACATGTAAAAAATGAGCCGGGCATGGTGGCACATGCCTGTAGTCCCAGCTACTCGGGAGGCTGAGGCAGAAGGATCGCTTGAGCCCAGGAGTTTGAGGTTGCTGTGAGCTAGGCTGATGCCACGGCACTCTACAGCCCGGGTGACAGAGTGAGACTTTGTCTCAAAAAAAAAAAAAAAAGTGTCTCACTTTTAACATTTTTTATTGTTGCTGTTGGAGCTATTCCCATCTAGAGCAGTGGCTTACACTTAGTAGTCATTTTTATATTTTGAGTTAGTAAATGAAACTGTCAGAAGTCTACTGGTTCAGTGTCTGATTTCTTCAAACTATTTTTTATTTATTTTCTTTTCAGTAAATTGTGATGTAAAGGGCATCCAAGATTTTTCATTGGTTTTTATCTCTAAAACAATAAGGACTCATATAATTGACCCCTATTTCTGCAGAACAACTGAACAAGGATCCTTTGTGTATTTTGTCCGGAGTGTATTACTGTATTTGTTAACTGGATAAATGTGTTTACCAACAGCTAATTCTGTAATGTCTTACTGTTTCAAACTTTATCTTTAATTTCCCATAATGCCTAGCTCAGTGCTAAATACATTGTAGATGCTCAAGAAATACTGATTAAATAAAAGAAATTGGAGACTGTTATTTGGTCTTTTTATAGCTTTGTGCAATGGGTTTTTTAGAAATGGGCATGAAGGAGCTGTTAATATTTTTGTTATAAAAGTAATAAAAACTCTAGCTTTACTAAGAAGTATGCTGATTTATGAATGATTGATTTTTCTTCTTAACCTGTTTTCAGATTTCTTCTTAAAGTATAAGCTATAGTATTGTGGAATATATGTATTAAAATATTTTACAGTAAATATAATTTAGATGAGTTCTTAAAGTTGTGTTCCTCATATTTAAACATTCCAGTATATTCAGACAGTGTTACCTCAGAAATACACGCAGTGCTATCTGTAAGAGTCATCATTCTTTAAGATGAAGGACTGAGGAAATGTGTATTTCCAGAGAAGCCTGGATGTGGGTATTCCCATAATGTATTATGTCCAGTAGGTGCTCAGTAACTGTTGAATGAATGCTTCCATGCATGCAAACCTGCCTCCCACAGGGTGAAATTTGTTCTGATGATCAGATCTTTAACATAGAAAGCACTGTATAAGTCTTATAAGAGAACCCACTAGACAAAGAATCAAAACACATTGGTTTAAATTCTCACTGTGCTCTTTATTTTAGCTTTGTAATTTTGGACAAGCCATCATACCTTTCCAAGATTTCATTTTCTCAAATATAAAATGAAGGAATTGGGCAAGAATAATCAGATGATCTCTAAGGTTTTCCCCCTCTTCTAAAATGCTATATAAACTTTTAACAACTGGCCTTTTCTTAACCTTTACACATACAAAAATCCTTTTCCTTCCCTCTTTAAAGTATTGGTCCCTGTATCACACTGGCCACTTACGAGTGCTTAGTATGCCTACGCTTGTCCACTTTCGCCAGTTGAGTCATGACCTTCAGAGAGTCAGTTGTGTTTATCTCAAACTTGTTTATGCTGGTTTTACTTGTTATTACACTTATTTAATTTAATTAAATGTTATATTAACCAGTGAAATCTGAGTATATAAATAGTTGTTGGGGGGATGAAAAGAGGTTGGTTAATGGGTACAAAAATACAGTTAGAAGGAATAAGGTCTAGTGTTCAATATCACAATAGGGTAACTATAGTTAATAAGATTTATTGTATATTTCAAAATAGCTAGAAGAGAAGATTTAGAATATTCCCAAGATGAAAACAATGATAACCGTTTGAGGTGGTAGATATCCCAGCTACCCTGATTGGATCATTATACATTGTATGCATGTATCAAAATATCCCATGTATCCCATTAATATATACAACCATAAATATGTACAATTATGTATCAATTAGAAAGATTGTTTTTATGAGAACTAAATAAGTTTTGAAAAACTAAATAAAGATGAGTTTCTAAAAAAAAATACTGTTGCATTAGATATGAGTGAGATAACTGAAAAGGGTTGGGGGTGCTGAAAATTTAGGAAGATTCTGAACTCAGAGTGCTTTGCCAGTCTCTGAGTTCTTTCACCACTTTAATGAAATTGAAACTGAAAAGTGTAGACAGTGCAGTAATGACCAAATCCAGCCAGAAGACCCATACGCAAAGGAAAGACCCTGCCACAAGAAATAGCTAATGAATGTACTTTATAGGCTTCATGCTAAAAATAAAAGATTATCTCTTTTTATGATTCTCCACTTAAAAAAAATCATCTTCTTTGATTAGTAGGCCAAGGTCTCCATCAGGTAAAGAGGACTTTTGCTGTTCTATGATCTTTCTTACAATGTAGGCCTTTAAAAAATATCATAATGATAATCATACTATCACAGGTCATAATGGTACATTTAACTTGTATGAGTTCTCTTTGCCTAAGATCAACATATAACATGTCCTCAGTGTATCTGATATTAAAACCCAATTCTTGGCTGGGCACGGTGGCTCACGCCTGTAATCCTAGCACTCTAGGAGGCCGAGGCGGGCGGACTGCTCAAGGTCAGGAGTTCGAAACCAGCCTGAGCAAGAGCGAGACCCCCGTCTCTACTAAAAATACAAAGAAATTAATTGGCTACCTGAAAAAAAACAATAAAAATAAAATTAGCCGGGCATGTTGGTGCATGCCTGTAGTCCCAGCTACTCGGGAGGCTGAGGCAGAAGGATTGCTTGAGCCCAGGAGTTTGAGGTTGCTGTGAGCTAGGCTGAAGCCACGGCACTCTAGCCCGGGCAACACAGTGAGACTCTGTCTCAAAAAAACAAAACAAAACAAAAACACAAAAAACAAAAACAAAAAAAAAGTAGACATTCTCTAAAATCATTCCGAAAGAAAAAAGTTGATTGGAACAAAACAAAACAGGTAGTGGCTGGCTGCGGCTTACCACCCCACCCAATCTGTGCTCTTTGGATTATTCCCACTGACTCACATACGCTCACCTGTGGGGTGTCCGCGGCTACCAGCCCCTGAACTAGGCACTGGAGACCCAGGGGTGGCGAAGGCACAGTCCCTGCCCAGGGCAGCTCACCGCCCAGTTGAGGAGAGCACCAGGCTTCCTGCAGGGCATTTGTTGGAAATTCTAAGGCGGTTTCAGGCCTGGGGTTGGGGTGGGGGTCACCCGCAGAGGTGGCCCAGGTGATGGAGGAGGCATAAGGAAGGGCAAAAGTGGACAGAGAGGTGACAGACTGTCTGCTACTGAGACATATGGCTGTCTGTACGGATGTAGCTTGGGGCTGTTTGGAGGTGCACTTGCAGAGATGGGGAGACATGAGGGGGTGACAACCTGCTGACTTTGAGAGGCTCTACCTTTTCCGAGGGCCAGGAGCCCTCCAGCCCCAGAATTCTGACTAGTGCCCAGGGTTTACCGAAAGCCTCAGACCCTGGGAGCCCCGGAATCCCAGCTGAAGGCGGCGACTTCATGGGGATCAGTCTCCAAGAGCGCCTCCTGACCGCCCCCAGCCTGCCCAAGGACTGAGGCTGGGTTGCGAACAACACAGCGCGCCGCTTCCACCCGCGGCTACGTCTAAATAAGCAAAGCCCTGAAAGCAGCAATTCTGCACTCCGGACTCTGTCGACAATCCTGTCTCCAAACTCAGCTTCTGGCCTCTCCACTCACCTGGACGCAGAGTTTCGCTCCCAGCCCGGATACCAGCACGGAGTACAGAGGCAGTGGCCCGGGCGAGCACCAGTCGGGCCAGGCCACGCGTCCCTCACTGACCCTGTATCTCGGCCACAGGGATCTGCCCACTCGCCAATGCCCGCGCTACGCGCCCGGGGCTTCGCCGCTCAGTCGGGAACATAGCGGGGACCCAGCGTCCGCGGTTCAGTGTCCAGGAGCGCCTGCCGCTGCCTGGTGCTCGGGCTGGAGACGTGCCCTCCGCAACGCCCAGAAGGCGGGTGCCGGGGAGGAGCGCACTCCCCTTCCGTCCCATCCCCGGCCTGGCTGGCTGCCTGCCCCAGCGCCGCTCTCACGCGCGCCCCCCAGAGGCAGTGGGAAGACGCCAGCGAGCACCGACCCGCGCGGCTGCCCTGCTGGACGTGCCCAACTTCCACTCCTAACAGCCTGGCACCCGCAGGGCTGATCAGCAGCCGTGGTTGTCAGGATCAGAGACTCGAGGTGCCTCGACATACAACCCCAGAGCGGAGGGAATTAGAATCCAGGCCTGGAGGAAGCCCCGCCAGGCCTGAGGGAGAGAAATGGAAGTGACAGCACCAACCTCGAAGGCTTCTCGGCTGGACGGGAAGGAAACATGCTGAGGCGCTGCTCCCTGGTGGGCCCAGAGCAACCCGCATACATCGGATAGTTAACCGAAAGGCACCTCTCCCCAAAGCCATCATCTTTTTATCCAGGCCCCTCTCTGGCCTCAGTTTCCCTATCAAAAGTGCCCTAGGTGAAACAGTGTCTGCCCAGAGCTAGAGCTTCTCCAAACGAATTGGAGCACTTATTTCCTTGGTCCAGCCCCTCTGGCTGGGGTCCCTCTAGTCCTTAATCGCTACGACCCTGGAGCAGGACTTGGGAGACCTTGGCTCTTCCGTAAGACCCCAACTCCCTTGCTCTGGTTCAGTGTCCTCATTTACAAAGTGACTGCCTCCAGGCCAAACAACAGGGTGAGTCCCTGCCATGGATTACTTTTGTCCCTGGGGGAAGGATGTGGAAGTCAAAGGACGGGGTTGAACATCTGGTCCTGGAGTCTGCAGAAAACTCCTTCTCCCACCCGAGGGCGCGCAGCCACTGGGCACCAGAGGTCCTTCCGGGCAGCTGCCAGAAGGTGCACCCAGAGACGCACCATTTTGTTTCCGCGGCCACAGGCTGGTAGAGCCCCTCCTGGCCTCACCACCCCACTGCTCCGCTGCTCCACCGGACTCCAGCGCATCGCTTCAAGGCAAGCCCAGAGCCGCAATTCCAGGCCTACAGGAGCCACCTACCATCTGGGGGAATCTCCTCTCCTTCTTCCATCAGTTTTCCTCGCTGGAAAACAGTTTTTCTCCCCCACCATAGTTCGGAAGGTTAAAGAGAGGAGGAAGCCCCGGGTGCAGTCTATCTCTGAGAACGCGTGCAGCACTCAGTTGGACAGGGAGTCCAGGCAGTCACTGGAAGGATCGCTGTATCTCCGAAATAACCCGCGTCCAGTAAAGCCGGCTCCACCAGCGCGTCACCTGTTCCCGGCGGTAGTGGATCAGAAGGTGAGCCCTGAGCGGCCACAGCACCGAGGGCCGCCGTGGGATGTGGGATGCACTCTATCCCCACGCTCCCTGCTGCACAAGCGGGAGGGAACTCCCTGACCCTCTTACAGAGAAGAAACAGAGACGCAAAGACGGATGGGGCCTGCCCCCAGGACATCTGGGCCGGGGCAATGGCTGGGCCGGAAGCTTCCACCCCCTTTGAAGGCCGGAGCCTCCCAGGGAACTGGGAGGGTGGTGGAGGTGCCGAGTCGGGAGGGACCCACTCTCAGCGTGACATCGGGCGGGCTTCAGCTGGCCCCCGTGGGGTTGCATTTCCTTACACACTGGGACTGAACCTGGGAACCTTAGAGTTCTGTCGAAGTACAGTTGGCATGGAAAGCATATTTCCTTAAGTGTGAATATTAAAATATGCCGCATTCTTGCTGCCCAGTTTTGGCAGTGTTCCCATTTTTAAATTGCACGCGGGGTCTTTCAAAAAAAGGTTGTGGCCCAGCCTCTTGAGGTTTCCCGAAAGTCTCGGGGGTCTCCACGTCGCCCTACACACTCGCACAGACACACACACACACACGTGCACAAACGCACATACCGCGCGAGCGCGCGCACAAACAGGCACACAGTTACGCTCGGTCCAACACTCTCCCCGCGGCGGGGTAATTACGATTCCTACCGGACGGTGATTGGCCAACCTGTTCCTCATCGGAGCCCCACAGCCAATGAGTGCCCGCCCAGCCGAGGCCCCGCCCCCCCGGCGCGGGTGGCGCGGGCCCGATGAACAGATCACGCGGGGCCGGACCGGGTGAGACCCCCGCCTGCGCCCCGGGCCGCCCGCCCTCGGCCGCGCCGCTGCCTGCGCGCTCAGGTCCGGGCAGTGTCTCCCGGCAGCGGCCGCGCTTGGGGCCAGTCGCGGCGTCTTTGGGGCTCAGCGGGCCGCCAGCCCGCCCCAGCCCGCGCCACCCCGCCGCTGCTGGCCCCTCCCATTCCCCGCCCCCAGTGAGGCCGGCCGGGGCGGCGACCAGAACGGCGACGTGAGAGGAGACTGAGGCGGCTGCCGGGCCGGCTGTCGGCGCGCACCCACTCCCGGCCCAGCCCAGCCCGGCGTGGAGGCCGCCGCCTGCCCCGCGGGGCCCGACGCCAGCGCTCGGGGCAGCGGTTCCAGGGCCAGCCTGCGCGTTCGCCAGGGAGCCGCGCGCTCTCATCCCTAGCGGGGACCGGGACCGGGCGCCCGGGACCCGGAGGAGCCCGGCGGAGCCCGACGGGCCCGCGGCCGCGATGCCGGACGAGCTGACAGAGCCCGGGCGCGCCACGCCGGCCCGCGCCTCCTCCTTCCTCATCGAGAACCTGCTGGCGGCAGAGGCCAAGGGCGCAGGGCGCGCGGCCCAGAGCGACGGCGGCCGCGAGGACGAGGAGGACGACGACGACCCAGAGGACGAGGATGCTGAGCAGGCGCGGCGGCGACGGCTGCAGCGGCGGAGACAGTTGCGCGCGGGCACCGGACCCGGCGGGGAGGAGCGGTCCCGGACGCTGCTCGGGCCGGGCGCGCTGTGCCTCGGTCCCCGGCCGCCCCCCGGTCCCGGGCCGCCCTACGCTCTGGGCTGCGGAGGCGCGACGCGCTGGTATCAACGGGCGCACGGCGGCTACGGAGGCGGCCTCAGTCCTGACAGTGAGTGAGGGAGCGGGGAGGGGTGGGCCGGCGGCTGGGCCCGACTTCCTCCCCGCGCATTCGCTTGGTGACTTCAAGCTCGTCGCCGCCCATTCTGGGCCATGCTCTCCCTTGGGGAGTAGAGTCTGCGGTGTGTAGGGCCTCCACAGAACCCTGATTGGGCGGGTTCGGAGGCCCGCGCTCCGGGACAGGGGCTCCACGGTAGAGAAGGTCTCACAAGCGCGGGGCTCTGCCGTCCTGGGGAGGCGGGAAGCCCGCGGAGAGGTGCCTGGTAATGGGATAACAGACAGATGAAGAAAAGAAATGAAAGGAGAGTGAAATAGGACAGAGAAAAACATAGGAGACCCGGAGAGAGGGCGGGAGAAAAGGAGATGGAAGGATGGAGGCAGAAAGAGCAGTGTGGGGAGGGGTGAGAGAATGGGGGGTGCAGGAGAGAGAAACCCGGAGTGACAGAAAGGAGGACAAGAGGGGAAAGAGGACACGTGAGCCAGACTCCGAAAATAAAGGGGGGCATTGAGCAGAGGGTGCCGCTGTTGTGGGGGTGGGCTGGTGGGGGAGGGGAGCCTTCTTCCCGGGCCGCTGTGCCCCCAGCCCCATTCCCTCTGTGCCACCACAGACAGACAGCCTGGGGCAGGGGCCTGGGGCTCCCCCTCAGTCCTTCCCGGCAAGGGCTGTGCCAGGCAAGAAGGGAGCCTCTTCTGAAGCCCCGGTCCAGCCCCGCTCCCTTCTTTCTCTGCCCGTCTTCCTCCCCTCCTTTGTTCCCTGCTGAGGCCTGGGGGACTGGGGGTGGGAGCTTCTCACCCCTCTACCCTGGGCATCTGCCTCCTGAGGGCTGCCTCCCTCCTCAGGTTCAATGCCCGCCTTTCAGACCTGTCCTTGGAAGGGAGAACCCTGGGAGGAAGACCAGGAAAGCCACTTCAGCCCCAACCCCTGATTTTGCCAGCCCCCCCCCTCTCAACAGCCTGCAGACTGTGAGGCCACCTAAGGTCTGTCTTCCTTGTCCAGGCTTTGTGTGCATGTTGGTGTGGGCTGGGGGAGTCAACCATCCATAACCCCCTCTCTGGTGTGGGAGTCAGCCCCTCCAAAAGGACCCACATCTCAGAGCCCACACCCAGAAAGTCCAGGCCCTCCACCCCCTTCTCGTAAACTTGACCAAGGCCTCTGTGGTTTCCCTGACATCAAGTGATTTAATTTGGTGCTCTTCTGGGGGTGATTCTGAAAAGGGTTTTGAAAGGTGAAATCTGTTCTGCCCTTGTCCCTGGGCTCCATCCCCTCCTGCAGCCCAGTCAGCAGCTCTTGCGGAGGCAATGCCTTCTTATTTCGTGCCACGCGGGTTAGGGTTGCCAGCTTTGCTCCTGTGACAATGTATGGGCCTCTAGGAGTTTGGGGGTGGATTGGGATACTGTGGAGAGGCAGGGACTCCCCAAATCTGGTAACATGCAAAACAGCCTGCTACCTGATTCCTCTGTGGGCGCCATGAGGGCACATGCCATGGGGGTGGGCAGGATCTGCACGCTCCATGGATGCCAGGCCCAGAGCCAAGCCGGAGCGCCACACACAAGCCCCACCAGTGTTTGCACACCTTGCATGGGTGTGCAAATGCTGCAAATACTCACACGGCAGGCACATCCCTGCCAGAGTCTGAAGCTTTCCAAGGGCCAGGCCAAAGTTCTCCATGACCTCCGACCTGTTAGCCAGCCAGGACCTGTCCTTTGCACAAGAGGATCCAGGTCAAGGCAGAAAGGCACACTAGTCCAGTTGGCCTCGTGAGCCCTACAGTCTGAGGTGGCTGTCCTCTTCTCTCTGGACAAGCACTCCTGGGGCCTGGCAGGTTTCTTTAACCCCAGGGTCATCCCTTGCCTGCCCTGTGGGCCTTACTACCTCTGGAAGATGAGGTGGAGCTTATTTGAAACACAAACTCAGAGACCCCCTGTCACCTTCTGTACTGGCAAACCTAGAAGCTAAATTGCCAGTCTAGAAGATGTTTGGGGCAGGTTCCTGTGTGTTCATTCCTTGGAGCAGCATTCATCCATGTTCTTTTTAAGCATGCCTGTGGCTGGAGTGGACATGCCTCCGTAGGCATCTGGGTCAGGGATACAGGAGTTTGGGTGTGGGTGCACCAGTGTCATCTGACTGGCATCTTTTGGGGATCATTTGCATGTGTTTGTCCTTCCATGGGAATGTTTTCATGCAAGTGGACAGGCGTTTCATTTGCTCATGCGTGCGCATAAAGAGGGAGATGTCACCACAGGTCTTTATTCCCCTGTGCAGGCACTGGGAGTGAGGCTGGGTGCTGGGTGGGAGGGGGTGCCTGTGCTTGCTTTCCAGTGTGCACTTTTCTTGGAGGACATCTTTCCTCGTGTCCTGGCATTTCTGCAGATCTTTTGTTTGTTTTTCCAGGAGGCAGGTGCTGAAGCTGAGAGTGGGGAGTGGTCCGGGGTCAGCCTGCTTTTTGGGTGTGTTTGTATTTTGGTGTTTCTTTTCTTCTCGTTTTCTTCGTTGTCCTCTGAGTGTGGGTGTGCATTTCTGTGTGAGCGTGCTACGTGTGTCACTTTGAAGCAGCTCTGCGGTCTCAGAGTCTGCGTCCTGTCCTCATGGCTCTCCCTTTCTTGGTCCCCAGTGGTGCTGGATGCGGAGCCCTGTGCGTGTAACGTCTCCCTGCTGTGGCTGTGGGCGACCTCAAGGCGGGGGACAGCTAGCCTCAGTGATTGTGTCTGGGGATCAGAACCCTAGAACCAACCACGGTGCCCCTCTCTCCCCTGCAGCCAGCGACCGGGACTCACCAGAGACGGGCGAGGAGATGGGCCGTGCGGAGGGTGCCTGGCCGAGGGGCCCTGGGCCGGGAGCGGTGCAGCGGGAGGCGGCCGAGCTGGCGGCGCGGGGCCCGGCGGCCAGCGCGGAGGAAGCGGCAGAGCTGGCTGAGGCCCCTGTGGCGGCGGGGGAGGCGCGCGGTGGCGTTGGCGTTGGCGTTGGCGTTGGCGTTGGTGGCGGTCGAAAGAAGAAGACGCGCACAGTCTTCTCCCGCAGCCAAGTCTTCCAGCTCGAGTCCACCTTCGACCTGAAGCGCTACCTGAGCAGCGCCGAGCGCGCCGGCCTCGCCGCCTCCCTGCAGCTCACCGAGACGCAGGTCAAGATCTGGTTCCAGAACCGCCGCAACAAGTGGAAGCGGCAGCTGGCGGCTGAGCTGGAGGCGGCCAGCCTGTCCCCGCCGGGAGCGCAGCGCCTCGTCCGCGTCCCGGTGCTCTACCACGAAAGCCCCCCGGCCGCAGCCGCCGCTGGGCCCCCGGCCACGTTGCCCTTCCCGTTGGCGCCGGCCGCGCCCGCGCCGCCCCCGCCACTGCTCGGCTTCTCCGGGGCCCTTGCCTACCCGCTGGCCGCTTTCCCGGCCGCTGCCTCCGTGCCCTTTCTCCGAGCGCAGATGCCAGGCCTGGTGTGAGTCCCCACCCGCTGGCCCGCTCCCTGCGGTCACTGTGGACCTCTGTGGACGCATTGTTGGCGGGGGCGACGGCGTGGGGCCACGATAGGGTAGGGCTGCGCCACGGGGCACTAGCCCTTGTCGGAGCTCCTCTAGAATGTAAGGGGATGCCTGTGACTGTGACCCCCCCCCATCAGTTATAAGGCAGGATCCCCACACGGAAAAAGGCCATCTGCCGCGGGCAGCCCCCAGCGCCAGGCACACAAGCCTCAGCCGAAGAGCAAGTTCCGCCGCGGCCCTGCGGCCAAGCCCAACAGCGCACAGGAAAACTACAAACGGGCTGTCCAGGGCGCTGTGAGGGGACTGCCCTCCACATGCTAACCCCCAACACAAAATGTCCCTTTGCTGGGACGCCCCCCCCAGTAGGCCGCTAGGAGGGCTATGACTGTCCCCCTCCAGTAGGCCCTGGTGGAGAGAGAACCCGGGACCTGTGGGATCCAATTGTCCATTCTGAAGAGAGGGCCAGACCTGGCTTCTCTCTTGGGCTGCGGCCTCTGTTTTTTTTTAAATGAATCTACTTATTTGCGTATGGAATAAAAAGGGACATTTTCTGGACCGTTTCACTGCTTTGTGATCACTGCTGCAGGGATTGCTCTTGTGGTAGCAGGCTGTGCTGTGTGCCCGCCCCCCTGGGGGCACCTTCCAACGCAACCAGAGACACTTAGAGCCCAGGGCTGGGCCTGGTTCTGGTGGGCAGGGCAGACAGCACCGGAGGTTGGAGGTTGTCTCTGGTTCCAAAGCCCCTCTTCCACCACACCAGGCGGCCCAGCTGGACCTTGGAGAAGGTCTTGGGTGCAAAGGGGGGAGGAGAGGAAGGAAGAGGTGAGAGTGTGTCCTGAAGTTCTAGGTCCTTTACTGAAACCCAAGCGGGGAGGCAGGTGTGGGCAGAACCTAATGACTGCTGACCGCTGACCACTGGGGTGTGTTGGCAGGCACTGCCAGCTGTGTGGCAGCTGTATTCACTGCCCTTCCTCCTGTGCCTGAGGTTGAGATCCATAGCCAACCATATGGAATTTTTCTTTGGGCCAAAACAAAACACTGCACTCAAGGTTAGGTGGGGAGCGCTGTGTTCCTGCCCTGGGCCTCGTCCGGAGTCCACAGTCCCTGGCAAGCTGGGGGACTGCCCTTGAGCAACGCACCCAGCTCAGGGCCTGTGCTTGTTCCAGAGGCCTGGATCACTGGGGTCACCCCACCTCCATCAGCTCCCTGCTTTTGGGTGAAGATGGAGGGTGGATCTACCCTGTGCAGGGGAGGGATGCTATTTGGTGTGCTTTTAAGCCTAGGGGGAAAGACCTCATCAGGGTCTGAAAGGGTTGCGTCAGCGGCAGAATTTAGCCCCCTAGAAAATCCATGGTCTCCCCTGCTTTACTTGGGAACAGACACTCCCTGGCTGAGGTGCAGCGACCAGCCCACACACTGGGCCTGGGGCACCTGGGGTAGCGCCATACAACCTTGGAGGAGGAGTAGAGCAGCGTGGCTCTGGGGGGAGGGTCACCCATCTGTCTGTGTGCCCCAACATCCAGTCCTGACCCAGAGTCATTTCCCCCTCTTGGCCAGTGGCTGGTTCCCAGTGGTACTCTGAGGCCAAGGCACTGTCGGGAAGGCTCTGCCCAGCCCCTTCAGCTGCCCTTGCCCTGCCGGGTCCTGCTCTGTGGCATAATGGGTGGGTGGGCATTTTGAGAGACTCCTGTGGAGGGGGCAGCAGCACCACCTTCAACCAAGCTTCCCCAGGCCTCCCTCAGCCTCCCTCCGGCCCTTCCACGGCTGGGTCTGGGCCACCTCCTTGCCTGGGGGCTGCCCCAACTACTTCTCACTGCTAAATTGTGAAACTAGTTTTCACTCGGCTTTGTCCTGGGAGGGATTTAGACAGGCTTCAACACAAAGACATGACACTCACTTCCAAAGGCCTTACTCCTGGTCAGTGGCCACAAGGGCAAATGGGATGCCCCTCAGGCAAAGCCAGAGCCCCTCATCCTCCCTCCCACTCCTCTCCCCAGGCCTAGGTGCCCCCGACTCAGGCTCCTCCTGGAACCCTCACTCTCTGGGCCTCTGGCCTCTGTCGCCTTTGTGCTGGCCTCACCCAGTCACGGGACATATCACTGCCAGTCTTCATAAGGACCTGGGAACAGCCAGAGGCCCCACGGAGGCCACTGAGCCCAGCGCGGGTCCGCATGCAGCAGCCGATTCCATCTCTGGCTCCCAGGGTCCAGGCACCTGGATTGCCCCAGCCAGAGCCCTGCGGCACTTCTCGCGGCCCCGCCTCGGTGCTGTGCCTCTGCAATGCAGTTTGGGACTGCCGAGGTCGCTGGGATTCTCCTCTCGAACCTCGAGGAGTTACATCCTCCTCGGCCCTTTTAAAACGGGGTACCTAAAACCCAAGCTAAACGGCTTACCAATGTGATACAACCGTTTTATTCGACTGTTGCCTATGTCTCAAGGTAGCGTGGTGACTGCAGGGTGCCTCTGAGCTCAGCGGTTGCGCCAAGGTCTTCGGGGCCGTTCCCTTAGCGGCAGATCAGTCCGCACCGGAGTCTGGCACAGGTGGCCTTACCGACTCCCAGGAGCCACTTGATGCCCAAGAGGGACGCGGAAAGGGTGAAGGCCCTTTGGGCACCAGGTCTAGAACCTCCACTCTGCCTGCCGGGAAAGCGGCGAACCAAGTCACTCAGCCTAAACCTGGCCGCCGGCGTCAGAGCCAGCAGTCTACGTGGCTCAAGTGCGGGGTGGATTGGGGAGACGTGTCTTTCGACAGAATTAGTTAAAAGTTGGCTGGAGAGCGGGCTTCCGGGCCTCCGGGCTCATGGCTCGGCCCAGGTCTGATGGAAGGAGCTAGGAGGTGGGAAGAGAGGATGTTCCCGGAGCTGGGGGAAAGGCCAGAGGCTATCCCCTGGAGTGCAACATTGTAACAGAGCAGAGCCAAAACTGGATCCCCTCCGGAAGCCTGGCCGCACCGCACCGTATAATTATCTTGAGGTTTGTCTTGGGGGTCGCACCAAATTCGGCCCAAACCAGAGAGAACGGGCGTGCAACGTGCAGCACACGAAGCCCTAGAGGGCCCGCGGGGCCAGGCTGGTGTGCGCTGGCCCCTCTGAGCCCTGAGCTCGGGCGCCATCGATCGCGGGCGCACCTCGGCGCGTTGGCTCCGATGCTGGCAGAAGATGAATGGTTTCCATCTGTCTCCACCACACGCGCTCCCCCCTCGCGGTTCCACCCACCAGCTTCATCCTCTCCTTAAGTGAGGCCCAATTCCAGCCACCCTGAGCTGCTCAGGGTTTCCAGATGCAGAGCCTCTGAGCCCAGTTGGGTCAAAGAGGCTTTGGAAACCTGTCACATGGCCTTTGCCTGGACCCAGTCCTGCTACCCCATTGACAATGGGCAAGCCCTTCACTCTTCTCCAGGCCTGTTTTCCCATCGTATGCCTGTGGTAAGGACAGGGGCCTGTAACTTGTAAGCACTCAGCCTTCTTTGATTTGAGTGAGGCCAACAGGGTACCCCAGGCCAGCTCCCAGGGACCACCTCCACTGGGCCTCTAATCCTCTGGGTACTAACAGCAGCGGAATCCACACTGGGTCTAGCTTGTGAGGATGGTGGGAGATCAGTTCCCCTTCCAGAGCTGAGTACTTGGGACTTCTGAAGGTGGGAACCACACCCGGAGTACCCAGGTACCCGGGTATGGCACCACTAAGGCAGTGTGCAGGCTAGGAGGACATTCGGCCTGGGCTTTAAAGGCCCCGTTCTCACGGGAAAGACAAATGTGCAGTTGGCGATCTGGCAAAGATTCCCAGCCCAGCTCATTCCAGGGCCCAGAGCTGTGGGAATCCTGGAGACCCACACCAGCCAGCCCCATTTCCCCATGTGGTTACCCCACCCCACCTCACCTCACCCCACCTGACCAGTGGCCACTCCAGGCCCTGGGACAGGAAAGTAGACGGTACCCAGGGCTCCCTCCCTCCTGGCCCATCCAAAGCCACAGTGCAGGGCTGACAGGCACTAGGACTGCCCTCCAGCTGCTGATGCCCCTCATCCTCCAGTGGTCACCCATCCTCCACTGGCCTGGCCTTTGCACTCACTGAGCACACAGGGCACCCCCACTTGGCTGCTCAGGGAGGAGGTTTCCCAGAGCGTGGGCTCCCAGCCCATCCAGAAGGCAGGCAGCCCAGCTGGCTGAGGCCAGAGGTGCTGGGTGCTGGACCCCCACGAGCACCAAGAGGGAGCAGGTAGGCTTCCTTCTCTCTTTCTCCCTGTGGGTGTCTTTCTCCCAAGCATCTTTTGTGGCCTTATTGACCCCCCCACCTGGCACCTCGTTGGACTGGGAAACTGAAGTCCTGAGAGGGGCAGGGAAGCCACCAAGGCGCCCCAAAGCCCCTGCCTGACTAGTCACTAGGGAGGCCAGCCAACACCCCAGCCCTCCCTGGGCTGGAATCACCCCTGCACTGGTGTTGCTGCTCCCGGCAAGCCCCATACTCCCTCGGTGCCCGGCTCTCTCTTCCTGCCTTTCTGATCATGTGGATTAGTTCTTTTTGCTGCCCTGCCCCTCAGGTGGCCAGAGTGGACATCAGCCAAGCTGCCTGCCTGTCGGGGGTCAGCTGGGAAGTGGGGTCCCACCTTCTGGACAGTCAATTCATTAGCCAGGAGTATCTCAGGACCCATGAATCGTCCAGGTCTCCAAGGCAGCTCACCAGACAGCTGGCTGCCCTGGCAGGAATAGGAGCAGTGGACTCCTTCTCACAGGTGGGCTGGAGAGGGGGTGACCCTGTACCCTGTCCTCAGAGTGCTCAGATGGCACATAGGACACAGGGGCACAGAGGAAAGTGGGAACAGCGAGGCGGTCTACCATTTCACCCCCTCACGGCCTCGCGCGGCCTCTATTGTGCCTCAGTTTGTTTGTTTTTTTATTATGCAAGTGTTTATTATCTGGACATTGCAGTAAAGTCAGAACACGATTTGTCTGCATTTCCAACGTCAGAAACCAACTGCTTTTAAATATTAGGCCAGGCTGTGGGTTTATTGTGATTTATTGCTCTATTGTTATTTTTAAAAAGTTTAGTTAAAAGGCATTTATGTATTTACTGGTGAAAACGACGAAATGTCTTCATTTGCTTTAAAATACGGCAACAAAAATAAATGGGAAAATAGATGGAACTAGACTGATCAGGAATTAATACTCATTGAATGGAGGGGTACATGGGGAGTCATGTCAAGGCTTCCTCTACTTTGTATTTTATTTGAAAACTTCCGTAATAAAAATGTTTTAAAAAGACTACCGAGAAACAGGAGGGGATGTGCGTTAGCGGCCGATTCTCTGCCCGCCAGCTGCTTTTGTTGCAGGTTTACTTCCACCTAATCGTGGCCTCACCTTGGTCCGGCTTACATCCTGCTTTTTAATTTGTTTTAACCTGAATGTCTGCATTTGAACCCATTAATTTGATCTCTACAGAACTATTTCAGCCTCAAACCTTCCTCTTTTTCCACGCAGCTTTCCCGGCTTCCATCCCTCCGCCTCGGGTCTCGGTGTCCCCTCTGGGCTCCCCCACGCGCGGCGCCACGTCCGCTGGGGAGGCCGCTGAGCTACGTCGGGGACAGGTGGGGAGAACCAGAGCTGAGGATCGCTGGCGCCGCCTCCCGGCTCTCCCGGCCCAGTCACCGACGCCGCCTCAATCTCCGACACCGCTTCAGCTTTCGGAGATGGAGCCCTGCGGCGGCCTCTCTGGCCCGGGTTTGTGTCTTTGGTTTCGTGGGTCCACAGCGCCGAGGTCACCAGGAGCCGGGCTGGGTGGGCTGCGGAGACTCCTGGAGGACAGAAAAGGGAGGATCTCACGTGCTTGGAGCCGTGGCAGGAGAGACAGACCCACCGGAAAGGTGCTCCCCGCCTGGCCACACGATGAGCGCCCGGATCCCGGGTTGTTAAGGTCCAGGCGGAAGGCCCCGAGAAGCCGCGAGGGAGCGGCAAGGTGCACGCAGAAGCCTCTGGAAGGCCGGCGCCGCAGCCGTCCCAACCCAGAACTGCGGGTCTTCCCCGGGTCTCGCCGACCGCCTGGAAGCGCGCCTGGCGGAGTCTGCTGACCCGCGCGCCTCGACCGAGGCCCGGGGCCTCGCCGCCCGGCTCCCTCCTCGCTGTCTCTGTAGTCGGTCTGCTTCTCCTTCGCTTTTTCGATCGGGGATCGCGCCCGCGCGCCGTCTGCCCAGCTGACGGCGGTCCCCTTCGTTCCACTTCCCCTCTCCGGGCAGGGTTCCTCCCCATTCGGGGCCGCTCGGCGTCGGAGAGGCCAGAGCCCTATTATTTCTCCGCAGAGACGCTCCTCCGCTTAGGCCGCTGGAAGCGCAGACTCCGGGGCGCAGCGGCGCACTGATCCCGACCAGCCCGACCCGCCTCGGCCGCAAGCCGCCCGGGTCGGGCAGTGGGGAGTCGGCGCCGCGGCTTCTCGTCGGGGCCCCGCCTGCTCCGCTGGGGCCCTCGAGCCCGGCTAGTATCCGCTCCTGGTCTGCGTTTCCCAGCAGGTAGGTGGGGGAACGGCCCCCGGCCCGCGGGGCTGCCCGCGCTTAGAAGGAGCGAAGCTCAGGCAGTGGCGCCAGCTCCGCTGTGCCTGGTACCCCGCGGACGCGCTGTGGCCCCTCCTCTTCCCCCTCTCAGCGCCCAGGCAGCTGGGGACCTTTCAGGCTCTCGGCCCTCCGGGGGGGCCCCTCCCCCTCCCCGCAGCCCTTCCGGCCCCGCCCCCTCTTCCCGCCGGCGCCCGAGCCCCCTCCCAGTCCCCGGCCTGGCTCACCTGGCGTCTCTCTGGCGTCGCGATGTCTGGCTCGGCCTTAGGCCCCGCCCCTCGATTCTCACCGCGCCCCTTCCGGCTCCTCTCTCGCTTGCCTGTCCTCTTTCCTCTCGCGCTCTGCACGGCAGATCTGTTGGGTCTCCGCATCACTGCCCAGAGCAGGACGTTGAGCTTGAGCTGCGGGCTGGGCCTGGGGCTGGAGAGAAGGGAGGCACCTGACCCGCCCGGTCCCAAAGGTTTCTGGAAGGAGGCGGTGTTAATCCTAAAACTAGAGAAGAGTGGAGCTCGTGGCGCGCAGGTGGAGAGCGGCGGGCCGCCTGACGTCTTTGATCTTGGCTGGGGACGCGGGACTCTCATACCTCATTCCTTCGGGTCGGGGCCCTGCCTTCCCACCTTCCTCAGCCCCCAAATCCCAGAAGGGTTAGATTCCTGCACCGTGTACTGTCTTCACTGGCTTTCTGTGTAAATCCACTTCACCTCTCTGAGCTCCCCGAGCCCATCTGTGGAGCGGGTGAAGTAGCAGTGGCGAAGGTGGCGCGATGTAATAGGAGCACGGCTCGGGGCTTGCTGCTGTGTACATAGCCTTACGTGCCCCCGCTCAGCACCCACTGCGACCCGGAGCACCGCCTAGACGCTCAACCCACAGGCCGGTCCCCTGGCCTATGTCTGGGCCCCTGCTGCCTATGGGGCCAGCGATTTTTGTGAGGGCACACGGAGGCTCACGTCACTGCCTCACTCCCATTCACGCGCGCAGTCAAGCTCTCACTGGGGCACCAGGACAGCCACGGTGCTCACACCTGGGGGTGCCCAGGCACTGGGTCTGGGCAGGCCGAAGTACACAGTGCAACGGCCCCCCACGAATGCGGCTGCATCCTTACCGCTGCCCCCTGGCAACACCGCAGTTGGACCTGCTAGGGTCCAAGCTCCCATCCTACCCACGTGAATCCTCTGCCCCTTGCTTTGTTCCAAGAGGGGACACTCCTGTGTCCCCCAGTCCCACCACGCTCAGTTGCGCCTCCTCCCTCCTTACCACACAGGAATTCGATAACCAGAAGTGTGCACAAAGCCTGGGGTCGGAGCCCGGCTCCTCCTGCTCACGTCGAGGCGGGCTTTGGACGGGGAGCCAGCTGCCCAAGCGCCTTCCCCACGCACTGCATCCCCACAGCGGCGAAGGGGTGCGGATGATGTCCACATTTTATGGATGAGCATCCAGGTCCCAGTCCGACTCCGCATCCCGAAGACCACCAGTATGGGGAAGGCAGAGGCTGAGTCCCCATCTCCTTCCAAAGACTGGGCAAGGGAGGGGGGAGAGCTCAGTTCCTCGGCCCATTCCCGTGGCTGAGGGGAGTTTGTCAGCTTAGAAGGTCTGCCTCCTCTGCACCCCTTCTCCCTTCCTCAAGCCTGCTCCCAGCTGAGTTCCCTTTCCTTACTTGAGTTCCCCAGGAACTCTGTACCTCTGTACCCCCAGGCTGCATCTCAGAGGGCCCATACCTTGAAGCACCTTCTTAGGAATTTTCTAGGGCCCCCCACGGTGGGTGGGACCTGCCCCTGCACAACCTGGGGCTGGGATAGTAGCCTCAAGCCCGCTCAGACCTGGTTCTAGGAGGCAGGCTGTGGAGCTGCAGGGTTGGAGAGACTGTCAACAGAATGATGCTGACATTGCTGATTTGGGGTGACTAAAGCTGTTTATATAAATAAGAACCCCTCAAAATATTTGCCCTAGGTTCCTTACATCCTACCAGTGGCCCTGCCAAGAGGTGTGGGGTTGGGGGTGCCAGCCTCTGAACGATCCCACCTCCCCTGCAAACCCCCAGCTTGCCAAAAGGGGCCTGGGCCCGTTGTACAGCTGGATCCAACGTGGTCCCAAGAGAGGCGGAGATGGGCTACTCCAAAGAGGAAGCCATGGCCACCTCCTTCCTCTCTCTGCTCCAGAACTGAGCAAGGGTGGGGCCCAGCTCAGGAGGACACGCATGCCACGAGGGGGGCCCCAGGGACCTCAGGGGCTATTGTATGCCCCGCCCCCAGTATCGAAGGAGGGAATAGAAGGCCCCAGTGGGAACCGGGTCTTTGAAGAAGCTCACACTCCGCTAGGTGCCTCCTCGGATGGGATGGCCCACCCGTTTCCCTCAGGACGTCCCGTGTCTCTCCTCTGAGAATCTGATCGCCCGCAGGACCCAGCGGGGGTTGCACAGAGGACCGACTCCAGGACCTTCGCTTTTCTTGTTGACTGGGGCTCAGTGTCCTTAACGGGACCGAGGGACGCGCACACACAGTATCAACCTCTTCCTGGCGCCCCAGGTCCTGCGCTCAGAACGTGCTCCCCGCCGCCCTCCCGCTGCCCAGGGTTAAGGTGGGGGCTGTCCATCCTAGCGGGCGTAGGTCGCCTCCCCGGCTCACAGGGTTTGAGGCGGCCGGATCCTGGGGCCCAGGGAGCGCGCACCGCACCGGCTCAGAAGAGCTGACGAGGCCGCACGGGCGTTTCCTTTCTTTTCCTTCCCTAAGCGCCGCTCTCTAGCCCCCTCCCGCCCTCAGCGTGTCTGTCTCGCCCCTTCTCTGTCTCCGCATCTCCTATTTCTCCCCTCCCGCGGTCCCCGCTCCCCCTTCCAGCAGCGGCTCTCGGGGCTCCAGCGCCGCGTAACCACAACGTCGGCACATCCGAGCCTCGCTCGCTTGGGTTGGGTTTGTTTCTTAAATCGCGAAAATCCATTTCCCCCCAGTGGGCGGGGGCCTTGCTGGCGATGGGGGCCCCGGCCTGCTACCCGGGCCCCGCCCGCCCCAGGCCCGGCATTGATCCCGCGTCTTACAGTACATTACATTAGCCCTAATGGTTTAGCTGATGATTCAACTTTTCTTTCGTTAAAAGCAGCCCCTCAGTCCTCATCCCTCCTTTGCCTTCTCCCCTCCCAGCCACGCCGGCCCCTCTGCGGCGCCCCAGAAGCCCGGCACTTTCAGGACCCGTTGGCCCATAGAGAGGTGGCTCCTGGAACTGAGGCCGGGAGCGCAACCCTGCCAGTGCAGACGCCTCTAGGCGCGCGCGCCCCCGGGCAGCGTCGGGGGAGGGGCTGAGGCTGTTTGGTATCTTCAGGGGACCTTGCAGGGGGCACCCCCTGCCGCGACTAAAATTCACAATCTATACCAGATCCAACCCGACACATCTGAAGTCAGATCCAACGTTAGCAGAATCGCAAACGATCCGGAAGCTGGGGCGCCCCTGCGTCCTCGCGGAAGGGCTCCGGGTCCCAGAGGCTGGGTCCAGGGACAGCAGTTACTTCTGGGAGGAGCCGGGCTGAAACCCGCACCCTACCAGGTGTGAAGACCTGGGGTGGGACCCCCGAGGCTTTCCGCGGCCGGGAAACCTCGGGGGAAGGAGGAAGGGAGGGCATTCCTGGACCCCACGTCCAGCGGAGGAGGGCCCTAGGCAGAAAGAACGGGAATGCCACTCGGAGGCTCTACGAGGTGGGGAACCGCGCCCAACGCGATCAGCCCCCGACGCCTCCGGTCTGGACTGCCTTTCATTTCACAAAGAAATGGTGTTCGTTGTAGAAAATTAAGAAAATATAAGCAATGGAAAAAAGGCACCTCCAAATCGGACTACCTGGAGATAGCCAGAATTTTCAATGTTTTTTTTTTTCCCCATTGCTTATTTTTCTTTCTTTTTTTTTTTTTTTTTGAGACAGAGTCTCACTCTGTTGCCCGGTCTAGAGTGAGTGCCGTGGCATCAGCCTAGCTCACAGCAACCTCAGACTCCTGGGCTCAAGTAATCCTTCTGCCTCAGCCTCCCAAGTAGCTGGGACTACAGGCATGAGCCACCATGCCTGGTTAATTTTTTCTATATATTTTTAGTTAGCCAATTAATTTCTTTCTATTTTTAGTAGAGACGGGGTCTCACTCTTGCTCAGGGTGGTTTCCAACTCCTGACCTTGAGCTATCTGCCTGCCTCTGCCTCCCGGAGTGCTAG
>CAUYRT010074580.1:0-27426 GCA_963574885.1 Lepilemur ruficaudatus | reverse complement strand
CGTTCTTGTAGTTTCTCTATTTTGGAAATCAATTTTCTCTTCTATGTCACTGATTTTTCTAACCGTCCATATTCGGAACTCTGTCAGATTAATTGTATCAAGTAGGTTGCTATCAGTTGGTGATGATAGAGAGTTTATTTTCGGAGGCGATTTTTCTGTCTGATTCTTCATGTTTCATGTGATCTTTCGCTGGTTCTTTCTCATCTGGATTCTTTGTCAAGGATTGGAGTTGCTGGGACTGGATTATGAACCACAATCTGAAAGGCTGCTTCATGTCCCGAGCCTGCAGAGAGGGAGTAGGGGAGTTATGGCTCCATCCCTCTGGGCTCAGAAACCACGTCTTTCATGTGCTGAGGATGAGGGATGGGAGAGAGGAGCCTCAGACCTTCAGAAGAGACCCATGAAATCCCTTGTGCCTGCCCAGGCTGCCTGGTTGGACACTCCTAGGAATCTAAAATCGTGATTAGGGATGTGTGTTTGGGCCCCTTCAACAAAGGTTACTGAGAACCCAGGGAAGGCGAGTGGCACCTGATCCCTAGCTCTCCTGGAAGAGTCCACTACAGAGACAGGAATGGAGCCACCCTAGGGAAGACATGAAGGCTGGTGAGTGAGGGGTCCCTGACAAAATTTGCTTCAGGGAGGTTGCACGAGGTGAGGATGAAAAGCAGGCTTTGGATTTGGCAATGAGCCATGAGTGGTAAGAGCAGGGTGGGCTGCGGGCACTGGGAAGGACCCTCATGGCTGACCTCGGCCCCCACATTTCAGCACTGAGACCCCAGCTCACTAACTGTGGTGGCAGAAACTTTTTTCACCCCAACCCTAGAGGCGAGGCTCCCTCCTTCCTGGGCCATTTTCTTGGATAGCACATGGCCTGAATCTATGACCTGCTTGGCACAGGAAGTCGACATTTCTACCTTCAGAGAGGGGGTGATGGGAGTGGGCCTTCATAGCTCCGTTTAGAGCCTTCTCAGTCAGGTCTCCAGTACCCAGGCACAAATGACTCTCCCTCAGTGCCCCAGGCCTTGAGACCCCAGGTTGCATGACCCGGCACTCAGCTTCTCTTTGAGGTCACACCAGCTCTAAGACAAGGGAAGTTGGTGATGTGGTCCTGGGGCTGAGGGATGATATGAAACATTGAAAAGAAAGGTGTCCAAAGCCAAGGGAGAAAAGGGTGGCCCATTCCCAGGAAAAGGTGAGGGGCTTCCTCACTCAAGGGTTAGGTTCCCAAAGCGCCTGGACTCTAGGGTCTGTAGGACTTGGTTGTCAGTGTCTGGTCAGAGCAGGGAGGAACGGCAAGACCTAGCCTGGAAGTGGGGGGAACCCAGGGCGTGACTTTGGGTGTGGCTTCTGCACCAGGTCCTGATCTGCCCCTCTCCTGCCATCTCAAGGGCTCGGTTGCATCCCTCGTTCCCCTACCCCAGATTAGGACCAGGGGTTGCCTTGAACTGGGATTCTCTCCCGGGACCCCTCCTATCCTTCTTACCACATTCAGAGACTGTGGCTTCCTTTTGAATCCCCGGTTCAAGAGCCCTTGAGATGTCTGAAAGGTGGTTATCATCCAAGTTCCAGGGAAGTGGGTGGGGGTGGGTCTGATTGTGTAACAAATATAGATTTTTATTGTTATTAATTAATTGCCATTGGAGTATATTAGGTTCAGGAAAGAGATAGGATCAGATTTATCTTTCAAAAAGACAAAGTTTCCTATAAAAACCACTTTTAGTGTAAAGAGTTGATGATGAAAAACTCTTCAATATAGAAATATTGCAGATGACAAATGCAGCCAGAGTGACAGAATTAGATTGTCACCACTTCTAACATCATCAATACTGCTAAAACCATATAGGTGAGCAGCAGATGGGGCCTTTATAATGAAAGAGTAGGCTGATAACACCTGAACCCAATGGTTAAGCTTAAAATCACAGGGAAATAACCAGAGAGTGTGTCCACCTGACGTGATGTATTAACAACAGTGCATAGTAACACAGGGTATGCATTATGAGAATTCTTAACCACTCCCCAAAATAAATAATTGATGAGAAATATGACTAAGCCTCCAGAGCAGCACTGTCTGGTGGAAATATAACGTGAGCCATGAATGCAAACCATATGTGTAATTTTAAATTTCCTAGTAGTAACCATACCAAAAGAAAACAGGTGACATCAGTTTTAATAATATATTTTATTTAACTCTGTATATTCAAATTATTGTTATTTCAGTATATAACCAATATCCAAAAATCATCAATGAGATATTTTACATTCTTGTTTTATATTAAATCTTTGAAATCCGGTGTATACTTTACATTTCCAGCACAGCTCAGTGAGGCCCAGCCGCATTTCCAGAGCTCAACAGCCATATGTGGGGAGGGGCCGCCACATTGGACAAGGCGGGGCTTTAGGAAATCAAAAAAGAAATGTCTTGAAGGGTCTGCATGAAAGTAATTTCAACCTATAAGTTCTGAACCCAGCCGAAAGAAAGATCAATTTAGTGTGAGGGCAATATCTTCCACTTTCTGTGAGAGCTTTAAAAGTTTGTATTTATAAAAACGTCTTGACAGACTATTACATGTTAAGTATGTGTGGTGAATATATTGTTTTTTGGGGGGTTGGGAGGGCATGGCATTCTCAGACATGCAAGCGCTCATAAGATTTACCCGCAATGCACCCAACTCCAAGCAGCATGCAGAGGATACACTCCCTCAAAGTGACAGTAACAGTAAACCATGGAAGAGAAGGCCAAAGGATTCAGGACACAGGAAACCGGCCACATCAGACAGGAAAAGAGAATTCCCACGTGGTGGTGAAGGGAGCCACCATGAGAAGACTGAGCAACAGATGCCAAGAGAGCAGCCAGGGCCAATCACATTAAATCAAAAAAGCAATAGGAGAGGTTTCCCCAAGGAGATGGAATTGACAGCCCAGACTCATGAGCAAACTGCCTGGCTGCTTGCTGGCCACATGAATTTGGGCCAGTAATTTCACTTTATGCCTCAGTCTTCTCTTCTCTAAAACGGGGATAATAGCAGCATCTACTTCACAGGTCTGTTATGAGGATTAGAACTGCACCTGGGACACAGTAAGCCCTAAATGAATGTTTGCAGCCATTGCTACTGTTGTTACCTAATAATGAATTCAATTTATGAAGAGGAGATTTACACACTTGGAAAAATTTAGTAATAAATTGCTGAGTATATAGAAAAGTAAATGAATACCTAATCCATAAAATCGTTCACTCCAGGGAAAAACAAAAAGAAGCGCAGGAGAAGAAAAGTCATCACAGGATTTACAGTCCACGGTCATGTCTGATCTGATCAGAACCTGACCCACCTTAGAAGGCTGTTAGTGGGAAGCATGCGTGGGGTGCCGGGGATGGGAGCTGGTGAGGAGGGACAAGTCTCAATCTGAGAACTTGAGGCAACAAAATGAGCGCGTTATTAAAGCATTAAAAGGTGTGGGACAGCAATCGGCTCCTGTAAATGGGGGGTCCAGAATAATCTGTTGCATCCTGTGTCCACCCTCACATTCTGGAGGCCTGTCCCCAGGGCTACTCCTGCTTACCTTCCGTGATCTGTCCTGATCCTCTGGACCCAGGACCAGGGGCCTCTGGGATAAATTCACATCAGCATGCAAGTCCCCTCTGGGCTCATACTCTCAGTCTCTGTTGCTGACAACTCCTCTTTCCCTGGGAGCCAGAGGCTGGCGGGGGTGGGTACATGGAGTTCCTGAGGGGAGGTGGGCTGGACTGTGAAAGAAGATCCTGCAGCCTTAATAATGTGCCTGACCCTGGGGTTCTGTGGAGACACAGGAAGCAAGGACCACATGGTCACTCATCCAACATTTGCCTCACATGAATTTCTGGGGGCCCTAAGGTGAAGGCCACTGTGTTAGATACTGTGGAATGGAAAAAGCTCAGAAAAATCCAACTCTAGTTGTTAGTCAGCAGAAAACAATAAAATGGACCATGAGATTTGGACTAAAGGTAGTGAAGGATTCACTGCAGCTCTGCTACCTTTTAATGGTGAGAATACGGGGATATTACTTAAGTTGTAATTTCCAAAATGAGAAGCCAGGTATTTATCATAGACGTTGAGCAACTTATGCAAGATGAGGCTTATCAAGCCCTCAATGCCTGCCTGGTCTGTGGTAAATATGAATAAAAATCTGCAAGTTGCTGAGTCAGGTATCAGGTACCTTGTTCAATGATCATACAACCCTGTCAGCTAAATATTATGATAATTATTACACCCATTTGTGGATGAGAAAAACAAGGCTGTGTGCTGTTACATAATTTGCCTCAAGGTCTCCCAGTCTGCAAATGAAAGAACAGGGAATTAGCCTCATATCTGCCTCATTCTAAACCATACACAGTCTCCACTATACCATGTGGTCCTCTACATGGTCAGCTTCCAGAAACACCATTTCCTGCTGCCTTTAGAGAGCTCAGGCTGGGCAGTCCTTGAGCCCCCAAATCCCAATTAAGAGTGGTTTGGTCTATCTTCCCCAGGTGAGCTCTCTGCAGCCCTAGGTGCTAATATCCCCTTACATTTTCATTCAGAATCAGAGGGTCCCAGAGGAGTATGGCTGGGAGAGTGGACCAAACTGCTCTCTCTCTCCTCTGGACATGGTGGGAGGATGGGCATAGAAAGGTAGAGGAACAGAGTACCAGTCTCCCAGGCGTCTCTCTCACTGAAGCCCACCCCAGTGCATCGTGGAGGCACTTGCTGACTTGGCCCGCTCAGAAACAATCCCTGTCCAGTTTCATATCTGGTCTCCTGAAGTGCACTGGTGGGAGAGTATGAATGAATGAATAGATGGATGGTACCATCTATGGCTGATGTGTTCAGACCCTTTCCTGGCCCCTATCTGACATTACTCTACTATTGGACTTACCCATGCAAGCTGAATTTCTCAAGCACCTTTCTACACTGGCTTCCCTCTAGGTTTAGTTAATGAGAGGAAAATGTTGGAGATTAAAACAGAGGAAATAAATATGGAAGCAAAAAGTACTTATTTTTCTCCTTCTCTCTGCCTTCTACAACATATCTGGTAGCAGCTGCATCTCCTCTGAGCCTCCAGTACCCAAGAAGAAGAGGTGCTGTGGTTTAATTTCCCCTGGGTGCCCCTGATCCTGGGCTCTGGCACACTGTCTCTTCCCTTGTTCTGGCGACGTTCTCTTGCTGTTGTTCATTTCTCAGTTACTTCACTGGCCATGTTTAGTTTTTCATATTTTCTGTGAAGCATGTAATACCTTTCTTTGATTAAATTTCCTGTTTTCAAGAGATTTCTATTTTTGCAAATGAACTTTAACTGATAGAGATGAAGGATGAATGGATGCATAAATAGAAAGAGAGTTGAGATGGACTGATGGAGGGGATATATGAATGAATGGACAGACAGGTAGAAAGATAGGGAGGTGGATGGATGGGGATATTACTCAATGAATGTGACCCTCTTACCAGTCTTGGGATTTCATTCTAGTCTTTTTCACTTTGGGTCCATTTCCCCAGCATCCACATTCTCCCTTAGTCTTTAAATATATTTCCTTGTACAATCAGAAAATTTTAGGCATGATTTATTTCAATATTACTTTGCAGGATATTCCTGTTCTTTCAAATTTTTTTCCAACTTTTTTCTTTTGGTGACCATAAAATGCTTCCAAATTGTTGTTTTAAGAAGAGTCATTTCACATCTTCACCCTCAGATCCTCACACAGGCTTACCTCCCATTTCCCAGTAACCAGCCCAATTTTTAACTTTATGGTCACTATTGTCACCTTCTAGGATACATTTCTGCCTATTTCATTGAAAAACCTCTTCCTCAAAATTCTGACCAGTTGACTTGGCTGGTATTGTCCTCAATAACTGTGTTTTCTCCTTTAACTTGATTGTATTTTCTTTATTCTCCTCTCTTTAAATGAAAGAACCCTAAATTCTCTCTTCAGGTTGTCTCTTGATGGGTAACTTCATCTATGGGTTCATCCAGGTAGAGAGAGCAACGGTGCAAGGATTGCAAAGATAAAATTTCTGAGAAAGATAAAATTTTCAAAAGCACTATTAAACATAGTTCTTTAGTAATTCAGTAAAAAAAAAAAAAGCCTTTAAAACATTGTGAAAATACACAGAAAAGGTATTTTTCAGAATATGCAATGTCAGTTTCTTCTAAAATACACACAAATATTGAATAGGTCCCCTACCAATGTGGACAGCCCCAAGACTTTGACTCGGTGACAGTCCATAAGCCTTGCTTGGCTGTACGGAATGAACGTTCTTTGAAGATGGCGGCCTCCAATATCATAAATCCAAACTGGCGCAGCCATGGCGTCCTCCTGACAGTCTCTGAGTAAGTAAAATGAACCACGGAGAAATGATACAATGGCATACACCATGATAACTATTGGCGGAACGTAGCTTCAGAAATGTTAGTGAGCATGCGCGGAGTTCCGCTATCGCCAGGGAAATCGTGATGGGATACTAACCCAAACCGGAAGTGGCCCAGAGCGGCCATTTCGCGTAGTCGAGTGGTTCTCGCCTTCCTACATAGCTGGCGGGACGCCGAGGTGACTTGAAATATTAGTAGCAGGGATTCTGTGAGGTCAGTGACGGAGGTCGGCTGGGGTGAACGATGAGAGGGTTGCGGGGCGAGTGAAGACGGGTCTGTGAGGTGTGTGATTGGGGGCTTCTGGGTGAATGTTGGTGGCTGTGGGGTAAGTGGAGTTTGCTAATTTAAATTGGATAATTGGCTCTTTTGTTTTTTATGTTTGTGTATAAGTATTTTTGTAACTTAAATTCCAAGTGAACTTTAACATCAGATTTTATATCGTTGGCCATGAAACTTGCTCATTTGAGGATCGTGAACATGCATGCGTCCTAAGAGCACCTTGGTCGATGGTGCCCGAGGAGACGTATGAAAGTGATTCACTGCTTGGGGGACTAGAGGACTCGGTGGTTGTTTGGGAGCCAGGAACTTAAGGGGTTGGAGGACTTTGAGGGTCACATTATATCACACTCCGGGGACCAGTGATTGGTCACCGATAGGAATCAGTCGAGTGGGGTGCTAAGAGTAGCATTTGGGAGCCAGTTGACTGGAGACCTAGGGGGTCAGTGGTTGGGGTTTGTGAGGGTGACTGCATTGCCTTCTGGGCAGTGACGGGCCCTTCAGGGTTGGGTGTGCGGGTCAGTTTTGGCCTCTCCTTGAGTCTCTGTGGACATGGTAAGAATTGGTGACTGGTAGTTGAGCAGATTGATGACGGTTTTTCTATTGGGGTGTTTTATTTGAGCCCCTATGTTCAGGAGTATTTGGCTTCCTGTGGAAACTGATAAAATTGTACTTCCTGGGAAACATTTATTGCCTGTCAGGGTAGTAATGATTTCGGGAGCTTGGGCCATGTCAGTGACTGGGAGGCATTTTGTAACCTTCTGGCGGTCCTGTGGTCCACCCATTGGGGATTTCTGAAAGTCAGTGCTGTCAATGACTGCACTGGGGTGTGGTGGGGGCAACTTACTATGGACAGGCAAGACATGGTCAGTGATTGGAGGTCATGATGCGTGTCTGCAAATTTTCTAGGTTAAGGTGGGGGTTTGGTACAGTGATTTTAATTTTTAGCTTTGTTAGAAGAGGCTGGGCTGTGTGTATGGTGTACCATGGATGGGCACTGAAATGTTCAGAACCTCAGAACCTGCACCAGACACAACCAACTCCCAGCCTGAGGTCTCCGAAGGCAGCAGGAAATGGAAATGGTGTTTCTGGAAGGTGGCCACATAGGGGTACATGACACAGTGTGAAGTAAACGTGCGGCCGATTCCCTTTTCTTCCATTTGCAGACTTAGTAACCTCTGGGCAAATTATGTAATAGCACACACAGCCTCGTTTTCCTCATCCACAAAATGGGTATTATAATGCTTGTTATATTTAGCTGACAGCGTTGTGTAAAATTAAGTCGACAACTTGCTGGGTTTTATTCATATTTACTATACACCAGGCAGGTGCTGAGGGCTTGACAAACCTCATCTTGCATAAGTTTTCCAAAACTTGTCATAAATACCTGTATCCCCATTTTAGAAACTATGACTAAAATTATATCTCCATATTCTCATAGTCAAAAAGTGGAAGAGCTGCAACGAGTCCTTCATAAAGTTTAGTCCAGACTCAGTCTTTTTTCTTAACTCTGGCTAATAACTAGAGTTGGATTTTTCTGAACTTTGTCTACTCTGGTGTCTAACATGGTGACCTTCACCTCAAGGCCGTCAGGAATTATCTATGGAGCAAATGTTGAGTGAGTGACCATGTGGTCATTGCCTTTCTAGGGCTTCTTGATGTCTCTGCAGAACCCCTGGGTCAGGCCACATCACTGAGGCTGCAGAATCTCTCTTCACAGCCCACCCCACCTCTACCCAGTTGTCCTGGTTGGAGCCTCCAGACGCCTTCCAAGCTTCCAGGAAAAGTGGAGTTGTTGACAAGACAGACCGAGAGTTGAAGCCCAGAGGGGACATGCCTGCTGATGTGAATTTATGCCAGAGGCCCCAGGTCCTGGGTCCAGAAGAGCAGGACGGCCCATGCGAGGTAAGAAGGACTAGCCCCAAGGAAAGTTCTCCATAATGTGAGGGCAGATGCAGCAGATTCTATACTTCCTGTTCTTAAGACAGCCTTGATCTTTCTGCCAAGCAGGGACCACAAGGGGCTGATGTTCCACTATCCGCAGGCCATCTGTGTTCTGAGAAACTGTGAACTGGCTAATGAAGGAGGATGTGTTGGAGTAGAGGGTTGGCCCTGGGCAAGGAAGAAGAAAATGTAGTCTGGATGGAGCCCCAGTTGCAGGCGGGGAAATGCCGGCTTCTTCCTGCTCAGCACTGGCTCAGCTCCTTCATGCTCCATTGGGCCTCTGCAGACTCTCAGCTGGTCCCCACTAGACTCCTCCTCACCTGCTCTATGGGGATTGGCTTATTTCTCCTCTGTTCTCATAAGGTGCCACCATGCCCAGCTTTTCTTGTCCTTTGATTTATATTTTGGTTTGTCTTAACTTATGGATTTTTAAAGTAGTCTTATATAGTGATAACCTATTGTCCTTCTTGCATATGTTTATAAATATTTTTTGCTATTTTGTCCTTCACACATAAGTTTTAGTTGTATTTGAATATGAAAAGCAGGGTCAGACAGTTTTGTGTGGTTTGTAACTACAAAGAGCCATCACTTGCTATTTTTTTCCCCAAATTCCAGCTTCTCAGAAGCAATCACTTTTTACATTTTTAGCCAAATATTTTGAGATTGATCTCCTAATCTATTAATGACATGCTAATATTGCTGCCTCTTGGGTTCTTAATTAACAACATGTTAATTAATTATACAGCATGTTGCTAAAAAATTAGGGTTAGCCCACTTTCCTGTACTTCCACGCTGGGCACTCACATGCATGCTGTCCTTGCCTGTCCTTCTCTAAGACCTGGGTCAAATTCTGATCCGGTCACTATTCCTTGTTTTTCATTATGATTGTATAAACTGTATTCACAGATGCCTATAAATACTGTGAAGACTCTTCTTCAGTACAACTTTTTGTTTTTCCCTGGAGTGCACAATTTTATAGATGAGCTATTCATTTACTTTCCTATATATGTATTAATGTGTTACACAGTTTTCCCCAAGTGTGTAGACATTCTCATCATAAATCAATTTTGTTACTAGGTAATAATAATAGTAGCAGTAATTGCAACCACTCATCGTTTCAGGGACGGTTCTAATCCTCACAACTTTGTGAGGTAGATGCTGCTGTTATTCCCATTTTACGGAAGAGAAGACGGAGGCACAGGATGAAATAATGGGTCTAAGTTTACATAGTCATCAAGCAGCCAGGCTGGGATTAAAGCCAGGCAGTTTGCTGGAGAGTCTGAGCTGTCAATTCCATCTCCTTGAGGAAACCTCTCCTATTGCTTTTTTGACTTGATGTGATTGGCCCTGGCTGCTCTCTTGGCACCTGATGCTCAGTCTTCTCACGGCTGCTCCCTTCACCACCACCTGGGAATTCTTCTCCGTCAAGTGTCCAATTCCTTGCATCCTGAGCACTTTGGCTTTCTCTTCCACAGTTTATTGCTATTCTCATTTTTGTGGGAGTGCCTCCTCTAGGAGTTTCTTGAAGATGGTTGCATGATGGCAAATCCTATAAGACCTTACATATCTGAGAATGTCTTGCCCCCAAACAAAAAACATTATACATTTACATATTTAGTATGTGGTATATATATCTATCAAGAGATATATATGTATATAAATGTTTAAAATGTCATAAAAATGACATTTTACCCTCACACTAAGTTGATTTTTGCCTGGGTTCAAATTATAGATTGAAAATCATTTTATTTATTTATTTATTTAATTTTTATTTAGTATTTCTTCTGTTCTTTTATTCTTTTTTTCTTCCTCAAAGATATACATATCCTTTGGAAATCATTTTATAATTCTTGCAAAAAATGTTTCCAACTTAAGAAAGAATAGCTACATATTCAATTATGCATGCACTTTTCCAGATTAGATTTTGTTTTAAATGAAGTGTGCTGAGTTTTAAACTTGTATTACTGAAATTTTTAAGCATAAGCAAAAATACAGTAAATGGTATAATGAACCCCTTGTTGATTGATTGATTGATTTGTTTAGAGACAGGGTCTCACTTTGTTGCCTGGGCTACAGTGCAGTGGCTTCATCATAACTCACTATGATGAAGTGAGCTATGACGAAGCCACTGCAATTTCAAATTCTTGGGGCTTAAGTGATCCTCTGGCCTCAGCCTCCTGAGTAGCTGGGACTACAGGCATGTGCTACCATGCCTGGCTAATTTTTCTGTTTGTTGTAGAGATGGGGTCTTGCTTTTGCTTGAACTCGTGGCCTCAAGGAGTCCTCCCACCTTAGCCTCCCAAAATGCTAGGATTACAGACATGAGCCGCTGTGCCTGATCTGAACCCCTTATCTTAATAACTATCAACATAGTACCTACCCATCCTGTTTGATTAATAACTCCCATCACTAGACTTGAAGGCAAATCCCAGACATTATATTACTTCATATATGTTGTACATCTCTGAGAGATGAAGTTTTTTTAACATAACCACAAATATCATTCATATATTCCCAAAATAATAATTATTTCTTAATATCATAAACACTTAAACTATCTAAACTTGATTTTTCATGTCAGGATCCAGCCATTGTCTACACATTCCACTTAGTTGAAATGTATCTTTAGTTTCTCTTAATCTACAAATGATTCTCCTCCATGTTTTACTCTCTTTCTGTTTATTTCTTGAAGAAACTGGTCGCCCTTTATATAGTGGCAGATTCTAGATTTGGCTTAGTTGCATTCACATAGTGTCATTTTATACCATGGACAACTATCCTTGTGTTTCTGGTGAACTAGTATTTAAATCTAGACCTGTGCTGTCCAGTCTGATGGCCACTTACCACATGTAGCTATTAAGTACTTGAAATGTGGCTGGTTTACATTTCAAAAAAAAACTTAGCATAAAAAAATGTAAAATGTTTCATTGATGATTTTTAAAATATTGGTTACATATAGAAATTATAATATTTGAATATAATGGATTGAATAAAATATATTATTAAATTGATTTCATCTGTTTCTTTTTAATATGGCTTCTAGAAAATTTTAAATTACATATATGGCTCACATTATATTTCCATTGTGGCTCTACTGTAGAGGCTTGGCTGGATTCCACTTTGATTTCTTTATTTTTGGCAAGAATACTTCATAGTTTGTACACCATCTAAACCATATCAGGTGCACATAATGTCTGGTTATCTCTCTCTTTGTGATGTTAAAATTGATTATTAGGTTCAGGTGTTGTCATCGTAATCCTTAAAATCATAAAGATCCCATCAGTCTTTCACCTATGTGGTTTTAGCATCCATTGGTGATCAGTAAAATTGATGATATTTTCATTCTTCAGGCTGCATTTGTCACCTGTAATAATTCTATAATGAAGCTCTTTTAATCATCAATCCTTTCATTACTATTGTTTCTTATAGGAAGATCATCTTTTTAATATGATCATATCTTACTAATATGATCATACCTCTCCCTGCATTTAAAATCCTTAAATGGCAATCCAATAATTATAATAAAAATCCATACCCATTACACGATCAGACTCCAGCCCATTTCCTTGGAACTTGGATGATAACCACCTTCCAAACATCACACAACTGCCTCTCCTCTTACACAGAGCCACCTGCAGTGTCCTGAATTCACAGTGTTTTCCTACTTCTCCACTTTTATTAAAGCTCTTTTCTGGAAAATAATTTATTTCCTCCATGCACACATCCCACATCAAACTTCTCACTTACAGTTTACACTTCGCCAGCTCTAAGTAGCATGATCCTCTATTCCCAGGTAGAATTTGCTTGTCCCTAATTTGCTTCTCCCCAGTAGTGCGCTCTGCATCTATTTCTACCATGTTCCCTTCCTAACCCCATAGTTGAGCTTGTGTATTTACTTCTTGTCCAAGTCTCTGAGTTGCTGGAAGAATAGAAGCTTATGTAGTTCTATGTTGAGTTCCCAGGACCCAGCACAGCTAAGCCTGGCATGTGGTTGCTTAATAAACATCATATGCATTCCTTAATTAGCTAGAGGACTTAAGAGAGAACCCATTTCTGGCCTCATTGTTGAAAAAGAATGACTGAATCAATGTGGTATACAGTAGACGGCAGGATATTTCTATAAATTTTTTTACTCCCCCCAAAATACAATGTGAAACAGGTATTTAATGGGAAGCCTGTATGATGTGATGGTGAAAAATCATCATAAGCACATTCTTATATGTAACTTCCCCATTTACCAGTGATGAGTAATTCACAGTGAGCCGGGGTACATTGTTACAGAAATCAGTGTCATTAGAGGACGTGACCGTGGACTTCAGCAGGGAAGAGTGGCAGCGACTGGATCCTGCCCAGAGACACCTATACCAGGACGTCATGCTGGAGATCTATAACCACCTCATCTCAGTGGGTGAGCACGGCTGACCTGGGAATCTTGGATGGGCCTCGTTGAGATTTCCTTCTTCCTCCTTGCAGAGCACACTGGGATATCAGAAGTATGTCATGGCTTTTTCCTTGGTTTGTCCTGCAGTGCTTATTCCTTTTGGGTACCTTTGAGTATTCCTTTGTGCCCGGTGGAAAATGTTGACTTTTCTGATGAGCCAGTGCAAAGCTTCACTGAATGGCCTCTAAAACCCAAACCCCATATCCTTTCCGTTTAACAGGGTATCACATTCCCAGCCCAGAAGTCATCTTCAGGATGGTAAAAGGACAGGGGCAACGGATGGGGGAGTCTGAACTACCGCATCAGAGGTATGAAGGTGAGTGACTTGTACCCAGGCAGACATGGATATCCTTGGGGATATCACTATCAGCCTACCACATTTATTCATTCCCTCTGTCCCCCAACTGGTGGACACTTAGGTTGCCTCCTACTCCCGGGTTCCACAATAAATGTGATAAATTATCTCATAAATATCCTATAGGGGCCAGTGTAAGAATTTTCCATCAGGAGTTCGAAACCAGCCTGAGCAAGAGTGAGACACCCTCTCTACTGAAAAAAAATAGAAAGAAATTAATTGACCAACTAACAATATATAGAAAAAATTAGCCAGGCACTGCGGTGTGTGCCTATAGTCCCAGCTACTCTGGAGGCTGAGGCAGAAGGATCGCTTGAGCCCAGGAGTGCGAGGTTGCCGTGAGCTAGGCTGACGCCATGGCACTCCAGCCCGGGCAACACAGTGAGATTCTGTCTCAAAAAAAAAAAAAAAGAAAAGAAATAATGTATTACCCCAAATGACCCCTTTATGAGCCCCAATACTGATCATTTTCAATTATAAAAATAATAAATATACATATTGATATTCAAATAGTACTGAAATGTATTTCTGATTTTAGTTTTTGTGATGTTGTCAAAGTGTGCAACATTTACTTTTTCAACTGTTATAAAAATCTGTACTTTTTCTGTAAGTTGATTCTAAAACTTGGTAATCATTTTAAAGTCACTTGAAATACCTGATAATGCAACTGTCATTCACTATGGAACCAAGCAGTGCATTTGGTTCCACAACGATGGAACTGTAATCTTAAATCACTAAATACTTGCCTTTTAAAAGAGAATGTTTGGCTGTGGAAAGGTCTGGCAGTTCCTCAAAAAGTTAAACACAGAATTACCATATGATCCAGCAATTCACTTCTAGGTCTATACCCAAAAGAACTGAAAGAGACTCAGATACTTGTACACCAATGTTCATAGTTGCATTATTCACATCAGCCTCAAGGTGGAAACAACCCAAATGTCCATCAACAGAATACATTGCAATGAAATACTAACATTACAAAAATGAAGTACCAATACATGCTATATAATATGCATGAACCTCAAAAACATTATGCTAAGTTAAAGAAGCCAGACACAAAACGTCACGTTGTATGATTCCATTTATACGAAACACCTAGAACAGGTAAATCCATAGAGACAGAAAGCAAACTGGTGGCTGCCAGGGGTTGGTGGGAGGAAGGAATGAAGAAGATAAACTGCTTAATGGGCGGGTATAGGTTTTCTTTTGGGATGATAAAAATATTTTGGAGCCAGACAGAGGTGGTCCTTGCAAAACACTGTAAATGTATCAAATACTACTATAATAAATTATAAACTTTAAAATGACTAATTTTAGGTTATATGAATTTCATCTCAATAAATAAGGAAAGTAGAGATATTCTCTTCTTTACACTACATCAGTTGCTCAAACTCATGGCACAGTTTAGTTTATCTTATCTGGACTATGATTTTTTGTACAGCTTTTTATTTTTCCTGGACTTTCTAGTTGCCTTTTCTTTCTCACTGCACAAAAGCAGCACATGCTTTCATCATGTCACTACCACCACGCAGCTCCTTACCCACACTATTCATCAAATGAATCCACTGCCATATTGAAGACATATAATTCATATACAAAGCTGTTATTCTGCCTTTTCTCATCCCTCTGAAGATGGAACAAAATAATCTCATCACAAGAAACATTGTATCTTATATTATACTCTTGACAAGCCAGTATATGCCTCAGCCCCAAATAATTAAAACACTGACAGTAAGGTTATAACCAAGACATGACAATGACTTTCCCTACTGCTAGTAAGAAATTATGCCAGATATTTTGTAACCAATACATTCAGAAATTTACAGACTGTATTTTTCTTTCTGCTATGCCTTGCCATGATACTTAGCACTCCCGGACATAGCAGAGGTGGCAGGAGGCTCCAGAATGTCCTGGTCAAGGCCAGAGTACAAGGGAACAGGAAGAAACTAAAACCCCTGTCCAACCTATGCTACCAAAGGCATAAAAGAAAGTGATACATAAGTGTGATGACCTTTTGGATACTTGGTACAACAAAAAAGTCACCACTGAGAGATGCATCTGACACACGCAAGGTCTTAAAACCCAAAGCAGACAATTCCTCAAACCACAAGGTTATTTTTTCTAAGATATCTACTTAGAAAAAGCATGTCAAAATTAATCTAAATATGCAATGTGGCCACACACAGGCTTAAAATTTTGAACTAGCAATTCTACTTATCCTGCAAAATAAAGATATTCATAGATTTTGCTAAAAGGATATTCATCAAAATGATGAAATGGCACTCTGTGTAGCCATTTAAAATGAGGTTGTTTGAGGCCTGAGACTTACCTGTAAAATAGTTCAGAGAAAGAGATGAAGCCAGTCTGGCAAAATGTTGATATTGTTGAATCTAAATCAAAGGTTACCATGCTTTTTCTATAAAGGGCCAGTTAGTAATTATTTTAGGCTTTGTGAGCCACACAAGCTCTATCACAACTACTCAACTCTGACACTATACCAGGAAAACTACCAGACAGTATGTAATCAAATGAGCATGGCTCTATTGTAATAAAACTTTATTTATAAAAACAGCCTTCATTTCACCCTCCACCTGCAGCAGTTGGAGCTGACACCACCCCCACCCCCACCCCCAAAAAGGAGGCTGAGTGGCCTCAGCTGCAAGTGGAGTAGCAGCTTCCATCAGGAGACCATCTCTTCTTGTGGCCTTGCCATGGAGACCTGCACACGGCCAACGTGTATTTCTCCATCACATGCTGACCCTGGCAAAGCTGCCAGAGACATTTTCAAAAAAGGATTTGGTTTTGGACTGGTGAAACTGGATGTGAAAACAAAGTTATGCAGTGGTGCGGAATTCTCAGTGTCTAGTTCATCTAAAACAAACACTGGTAAAATTACCAGGACCTTGAAGACCAAATATAAATGATGTAAGTATGGCCTGACTTTCACAGAAAAATGGAACACTGGTAATATCATGGAAACAGAAATTGCAACTGAAGACCAGATTTGTCAAAGTTTGAAACTGACATTTGACCTTCTCGCCAAATACAGGAAAAGAAAAGTGGTAAAATCAAGTCCTCTGACTGGACACAGTGGCTCACACCTATAATCCTAGTACTTTGGGAGGCTGAGATGGGAAGATCACTTCAGCCCTGGAGTTTGAGACCTGCCTGAGCAACAAAGCAAGACCCTGTCACTACAAAAAATTTTAAAAATTAGCCAAGTGGAGCGGCATACACCTGTAGTTCCAGCTACTTGGGAGGCTAAGGCAGGAGGATCTCTTGAGCCCAGGAGTTTGAGGTTACAGTGAGCTATTATGATGCCACTGCACTCTAGCCCAGGAAACAAAGGAAGACCCTGTTTCAAAAAAAACAAAAAACAAAAAAATCAGCTCCTCTTACAAGAGGGAGTGAGACTGACTTTGATTTTGCCAGACCTGCAAACCATGGTTCAGCTGTTTGGTTATGAAGGCTGGCTTGCTGGCTACCAGATGACCTCTGACAGCGCTAAATCAAAGGCAGCAAGGAATAACTTTGCGTGGACTATAGGACTAAGGACTTCCAGCTACACACTAACATCAATGATGGGACAGAATTTGGAAGACTGATTTATCAGAAAATATGTGAAGATCTTGACACTTCAGTAAACCATGTGTGGACATCAGGTACCAACTGCACTCGTTTTGACATTGCAGCTAAACATCAGCTGGATCCCACTGTACCATTTCTGCAAAAGTCAGCAACTCTAGTTTGACTGGAGTGGGCTACCCTTAGATTCTGAGGCCTGGCATAAAGCTTACGCTGTCTGCTCTCGGGAAGAGCATTAATGCTGGAGGCCACAAACTTGGGCTTGCTCTGGAGATGGAGGCTTAATTCAAATGAGAGAAACTTCTGGGAATGGATATCAGATTTGGCCTTAATAGATTTCCATTGTGATCAAGCAGGCTTTTTCCCTTCAAAGAGGTGATCAAAAGAAAGGATGACCTAAAATAAGAGCTGTATTTTAAATATTTAGACAGTTATTTATTAGGTAGTTTCTAGTTCAACTGGTTAGCTACCTAGTCAATGCTGCAATCCTGCAGTCACCTATACATTATTTAAATGTATATAACTGTTAAATGCACTACTCACTAATATTGCAGTAGATCTTTATGAAAGCGGGAGGAGGTATTAATTTATAAAAACAGACAGTGGAAGAATGGGCCCCACATGTACTCACCATCAAATTGGTACTGACTGATTAACACTATGGTGCTCAAATGGTGGTGGCATTCACTAGGGATTTGGGGGGTGGGAGGTAGACCCACATCTGAGCGATGTGGTGAGCACTGTGGAGGGGAGGGGCATGTTTGAAATGTATTTGGGGGTGGGAATTAGGGGTTTCAACAGGGGGAAGGAAATCCTCTAAAACTGATTTATGTGAATAGCTGTACAACTTGGTAAATTTACTAATAACCATTTAATTGTAGACTTAAAATGGAGTAAAGGCATGACATGTAAATTACACTTCAATAAAGAAAAGAAAAAACAAAACAGACAGTGGGACCGGGCATGGTGGCTCACCCCTGTAATCCTACCACTCTCGGCGGCCAAAGTGGGAGGTCTGATTGAGCTCCCGAGTCGGAGACCGGCCGGAGCAAGAGCAAGACCCCGTCTCTACCAAAAATAGAAAGAAATGAGCTGGACAACAAAAAATATATAGAAAAAATTAGCCAGGCATGGTGGCACATGCCTGTAGTCCCAGCTACCAGGGAGCCTGAGGGAGTAGGATTGCTTGAGCCCAGGAGTTTGAGGTTGCTGTGAGCTAGGCTGATGCCACGGCACTCTAGCCTGGGGAACAGAGTGAGATTCTGTCTCAAAAAAAAAAAAAAAAAAAAAATCCCCAATTTAGAGATGAAGAAACAAACCTAAAGACTTTATTGGGCTGGGTCTTGCCCACCAAAGCCATCTCTTTATCCTCTACTTCAAGTAATTTCATCCATTCCTCTAGTTTTATTTTATTTTATTTTATTTTATTTTAGACAGAGTCATTCTGTTGCCTTGGCTAGAGTGCCATGGCGTCAGCCTAGCTCACAGCAACCTCAAACTCCTGGGCTCAAGTGATCCTCCTGCCTCAGCCTTCCGAGTAGCTGGGACTACAGGCATGTGCCACCATGCCCGGTTAATTTTTTCTATTTTTGGTAGAGACGGGGTCTCGCTCTTGCTCAGGCTGGTCTCGAACCCCTGAGCTCAAACGATCCTGCCGCCTCATTCCTCTAGTTTTAAATACCATCTATTTGGGTGCCCAGACCTCTCTGAGCTCCACACCCATATACCTCATTACCTCTGGCATTTTGGCTATAAAACCACACATGGTCTCACTACAGGCATTTCAGCTGTGAAACCATATACGCTTCCCTGGGAAAAACTCACATGCTGCCAAATCAAGAACCAAAAATACCAGGGTCTATGAAAAGAATGGTGTTGGGGCAAGCCATGGAAACCTATGGAATTTTGTGACTAGAAGAACAACCAATTTAGTAACTATCCTAATGAAAATGGAGTTTTTGTTCGACAGTATTTGTACCAGTATCACAGTAAATTCAGGGGTCTTTGCTTCTTACTTGAAGGCGTCCACATCTAACAGAGACCAATTTTATGGAAAGATAACGTGATCTAGGCTGACGCTTCTTTTTTTTTCCCCACCCTACAATTGCATCAGAATAGGCTGAGGCTTCTCTAGCCACCCTCCTCAGCCTCACAAGCAAGAGCCCTAAATGGGGCAGTGTCACCACACCCAACACTCCTTGCACTAACTTCTAACTAACACTCCTTGCACTAGCTTCTTCTGTAGAATTCTCAGCCTCTTTTTCCTCCTTAGACTCTTTACATATTGCTACAGCTTTCTTTCATTATGAGAAAGCTTGCCACTGATCACTTCTAAACTTTAGCATGCCAGGGAAAAAATCATCTATGAAGCAACATGACTTCATGTTACTGAAACCATTCCCCAGTTTACAAGCTCAAATGAGCCAATTCCCTTTAGAAAAACTGTTATTAGCAGCATACCTGATTCACCACTCAGCCCTCTCACCTGAATTCCAGTCTCCACCCCACCTCACAGACTCCACAAGCACACTCTCCGATCTTGTTCACCTGCCTGTCTTCTCATCTGCAGAGCTACAAGACAGAAACCTAGTCATTCTCAATTCCTCTCTCCCCCTTGCCAAGTCCTGCCAACTTCCCAGCTGTGTCTTCCCTGCCCCCTTTGTTGCTGCCATGCCCAAGCTTTGGTCTTGCCTTTCCACCTTACAACCCTTACAGATCCCTGCTCACCCCTCAGAGGTCCACCTTGTCTCAGAGGTCAGAGTGGACACAGATTTTACCAATGCCCTGGGCCAGATCCCTTCTGCACTTAGAACAAAGCCCAAATGCCTGTCCCTGGCACAAAGGGCTCTGCACAGCCCACCTCAGTCCTCCCCACCTTCACCTTGAATCGCCTCCCTGCTCTCTTCCAATGCCTTATGTGTGCCAACCTCATTCCCATCTCAGGGCGCTGGTACATACTGTTTCCTCCATTACTCCCTCTTCTCTTTACAGGGTGGCTCCTTTTCATCCTTCAGGGGTCTCAGCTGAAATGTCACTTCTACAAAAAGACATTCCCTGACCATATGTTCTCCAGTTCTTCTCTTTATTTTTCCTCACAGAGCCTATTTTTTCTCTTTCAGTGCATTTAACACTCTGTAATTGTATGAGTAGTTTGTTACCCAGTTTTTTATATGTTCCCTGTCAATACTGTAAACAAACTCCCTGTCTGTTCACAATTGTTCATCAGGACCTAGAACAGTAGTTGGCATATTATAAGCACTTAATAAAAACTTGTTGAAGGTGGGCATGGTGACACGCACCTGCAGTCCCACCTACTCGGGACACTGAGGCAGGAGGATCACTTGAGCCCAGGAGTTCCAGGCCAGCTTGGGTAACAAAGTGAGACACGAACTCTTTAATAAAAACTCACACACTCACACACACACACACACACACACACACACACAAAAGACCTGAGAATAAACTTAACAAGAAATGCTAAGAAATCTCTTAAACTCTTGAGGGACACAAAATAAGACTTGAACAAAGAGAAAGTTATGTCATGTTCTTAGTGAGGAAGATTCAACATCACCAAAATGCCACTCTTCCTACATTAATCTAAAAATGTAACACAGTCACAAGAAAGACAAACAGGACTTTTTTTTTTTAACTAGACAAGCTTATTCTAAAGTTCATATAGAAAAAGAAATATAGCCAAGAATGTTCTGAAAAATAAAGATGACAAAAGGGAGGACTAACTTTACCAAATATCAAAACATGTTATAAAGCTAGAGTAATTTAAAAAGTATGGTATTAATACTAATACATAATACACAGATTAATGTAATAGAATAGAAAGTCCAGAAATAGACTCAAATGTACATGATATATAGCAAAGTATATCATACACTAAATAAATGATAAAGGGAATATTTAATCAAGTGGGAGAAAGATGAATTGGTCAATAAAAGGTATTGCAACAAATGGGTTGCTATCTTTAAAAAAAATTAAGTTGGATCTACACTTCACAGCAAAATAAATTCGAAATGGATAAAAAAAATGAAAGGTAAAAAAATGCAATATAAAAAGTACTTTAAGAAACCACAGGATAATTTTTCATAATCTCTTACTGGGGAAGATCTTTCTAGGTATGACAAAGAATCCAGAAACCTACAAAGGCCAATAAATAAAACCAATTAAGAGCTAAATTTTTTCACAGCAAAACTATTTCAACTAAAAAGATAAATAATCTGGAAAAACATAACTGTTATTCATGTTGCTGATGAGGTGCTAAGTTTTCTCATACATAAACAATTTTTACAAAAACGCTTAAAAAAATACCAAAGCTCAACAGAAAAATGGGCAAAGGATATGAACAACTTTTTCACAGAAAAGAAAATGTAAATGGTCCTTCAACCTTATTGCAACTCAAGAGATACAAATTAAAACTACTCCTGAAATAATATGAGTGTTCATTCTACTATTCTTTCAACTTCTCTGTAGGTTAAACTAAAAAGTCTTTTGGGGGAAGGTATGAAGTCTACACAGAGAAACTATTTTTTTGTCTATCAAACTGGCAAAGATGAAACCATTGGTACCACACTGTTAGAGAGGGTTTGAATAAACAGGCACTGCCACATACTACTTAGGGGCACAGGAAGATAAAACAGCTATGGGAGTTTATCTGGTGAGAGCTATCAAAATTACGAAAGCACATGCTCAACAACCCAGCACTTACGCCCCTGGGAAGTGACTGAAGAGATACTCTTGGCCATGTGCGGGCTGATGCACACAGAAGGTTACTCACATCAGCGTTGTCTGCGCCAGCAAAATTAAAAACTCCCTACAATTCCACTGATAGAGCTCTGGCTAAATAAATTAAAGTATATCCTAACAATGGAATATTATCCAGTTGTAAAAGACAATGAGCTCTTATGTATTGATAATGAACTATAACAAAGAAACATTCCGAGAAAAAGGAAAGAAAATATAGCATGCTACTTTCATGTAAGAGAAAGGAGGTCTCTATGTATTTGTCTATATATGCACAAAACATCCCTGAATGGACATATGAGAACTGATAACACCAGCTGCCTCTGGAGAGAAGATCTTGCACCCAGGGGCAGTATGGAAGGGAAATTTTCCATGTATATTCCGTTGTACCTTTTGAATTGTGTGTCACGTGAATGTATTCTTGAGCCGAAAAGCTAAAATTAAAAACAATGAACAAAGCTTTCCTGTGGAAGCAGCAGCCCTCTTCTCTGAGCTTCTGTAACTGTTTCCACCCTGCTTCTGTGTTATTCGGATTCTCTCGGCTTCCCGTGACTGACTGTGGTCCAGTTGGGGAGAATCACAATTGAACCACCTTGCATTCCCTAGAGCACCTAACACCTCATTTGGTGCCAAGTGGAAAGTCACTGCAGGTCTGTTCACTGTGGGAAACTTGTCCACTGGTGCAAACAATTCATCTCTTCTAGAGAAAGAAAGGTTTTTTTTTTGCAAAGTGGACCAACGCTTGGGGCATGAAACTCTGCTTCTCTAAGCAAAATTAGCCAAGTAAACTGGAAGAATTTTGAGGAGACCAAGGTAACAGTACTGAAAAAAGAAAGGAATTTCAGTTAATGAATAAAGGCTGATTTCAGAGAATTTGAAGCATAAAAACACACATGTTCAAGAGGATGATTACTGCCACATTTTAGAGTAATTGTTGGGGTGCCACAGCAACACCTAGATTGAAGGAAGACCAAATTACATTAATTGATTGTGATGGTTGTCACAAAAAACCATGTAATGATGCCAACCCTCTTCACAATCAAACATCAACAAATACATTAAAGATTTTTTTTTTCTTTTTTTGAGACAGAGTCTCACTGTGTTGCCCGGGATAGAGTGCTGTGGCATCAGCCTAGCTCACAGCAACCTCACACTCCTGAGCTTCTGGCTCAGGAGTGTGGCAATCCTTCTGGCAATCCTTCTGCCTCAGCCTCCCAAGTAGCTGGGACTACAGACATGCGCCACCATGCTGGCTAATTTTTTTTATACATATATATATTTTTTTTAGTTGGCCAATGAATTTCTTTCTATTTATAGTAGAGACAGGGTCTCGCTCTTGCTCAGGCTGGTTTCGAACTCCCCACCTTGAGCGATCCGCAAACCTCGGCCTCCCAGAGTGCTAGGATTACAGGCATGAGCCACCGCCATTAAAGATTTTTTTGACACAATGCAAGCTACTACATTCTTACTCCCTCTTGACCTGGTCAATAATAACTAACAAAGGGATTGAACTAACCACCACTAAGAACATGGGTAAACAATCCATTTTACAGCCAGAAGCAAGCCAGGTACAGTAGCTCACACCTATAATCCCAGCATTTTGGGAGACCAAGGCAAAAGGATCGCTTGAGGTCAGGAGTGCAAGACCAACCTGACCAGCAAGACCCCCTCTCTAGAAAGAATTTTTAAAAACAAAAAAATTAGCTGGGCATGGTGGCACATGCCTGTAGTCCCAGCTACTTGGGAGGCTGAGGCAGGAGGATTGCTTGAGCCCAGGAGTTGGAGGTTGCAGTGAGCTATGATTGCGCCACTGTGCTCCTGCCTGGGCAACAGAGCAAGATCCCATCTCTGAAAAAAAAAAGCAAAGCTAAGCTAAGCTAAGCTAGAAACAACCCAGGATCCCATGGGGGCAACCCTGTCATCTCATAGGATAAGACCCTTGACCCAGGGAGAGAGTGCCCTCTGCCTCAGCCCTGGCAGGTGCTGGTAAGAGCATGGCCAGGACCAGCCTCCTGCTACCAGCCACACATGAGAATATTGGGCCACAAAGGCTAGAGACCCCCCTGCCTGACTTCCTGCTAGAAGTGTGCTCTGCTTGAGGGCACCAAGGCTCCTGACGGTTTATACAATCTAATCCCAAAAATGGGAGCTGTGACCAGTCTCTGTTTTATTACTACTTCAAGAGCTCTTAAAATAAATGTTGCAAGGAAGATGGTTCCATTCCAAACACAAAGAGTGCAAAGAGCTGTTTGCGAGACGAAGAGTAGCACGGAAGAAAGCCAAGAGATGCAGCTCACCTGGGGCCCTTTTCCTTAGAATCAGGGTCCAGGAGCCCCTAGAGCTCTCGCCAGCACAGCTGCAGACTTCACTGGCCCCTTCCAACAACTTCTCTCTAAGGAGGCCCACTACCCTGTAGCCCCTCATGCCACCTGCCACCAAGGGCCTCTTGTTCCCATGCCTGCCATCCTGCTCACCACTGGACCCATACTGGGCCCCAGGACTTCTTCCACACTCTTAAAGGCAAAGGGTGGGGTGCACTGGACTTGCAAACCTTCTAACCGATGCAGGTCCCTGCCGAGTCAATGTAAGAAACCTCACAGATAAACAGAAATCACATCTACATGGTGCTCATTCCCAGGTATTTGGTCAAAGTCTAAAAAACAGGTTTTGTTTCTGTCTCAAACTGCAAGTCCTGCTACTAGTTTTAATTGCCTCTTTTTCATATCTGTAGTCTGGTACTAAGCAACATTTTCCAGCTAATAGGACAACTACAGATTATGACAGGCTCTGGGACCACGTAGTTCTTCCAAATGTTCACAATCACTTGTCAGACTGGAATGTGCTTCTCTTCCTGACATTTAGTAGGCAAAGGAACAGAAAGCTACAGAATTTCAGAGCTAGGAGACATGAAATTGCCCAGTACAATTCCTATTTTTAAAGATGAAGAAACTGAGGTCACACAGCAAACGACAACAGTCAACACTCCGGTTCGAACTCCCAACTCAGGAGCGCTTCCATGACAAAGAGTTGATTCCGCAGCACCTCTCAACAAAATAATTCGTTTTAACCTATTTAAGAGCAGTCTACCATTCGGATTTAAATGTTGACTATAATCAGCGACAAAGTACTGCACTCTGTTTTGTGGTAAAAATATATGTAACACAAAATTACCATTTTAACAATTTTTAAGTGTACAGTTCACTAGCATTAAGTACATTCACACTGTTGCACAGCCATCACCATTATCCATCTTTCTTCATCTTTGCAAACTTTACCTTTTCCAGAAGTAGAAGTTTAACTTTTTGCTTTAACTAGAAGTTTACTCTACTACCTGTCAAAGTTTTGTTTTGACAGGGTCTCACTCTGTCACCCCACGCTGGAGAGCAGTGGCATCACAGCTCACTGCAGCCTCTAATTCCTGGGCTCAAGCGATCCTCCTGCCTCGGTCTTCCAAGTAGCTAGGACTATAGGTGTGTGCCACCACGCCTGGCTATCCTATAGAAGTTTTTTCTGTTAAAGACAGTCATCTGGAAACCTCTTCCCCCTCGGCTATCTGTGTATTATAGGTACAGTGAAGCCGCCATTCTTTCAATCTAAGGAACTGTCTGCTTCAGGAAAGATTGTAAAACTCCTTAATGGACTGAGTCATGACTCTTATGATTAAACACCATCAAAGGCACCATTTAAAGGGCCGACCATGAAGACACTAGCCCAAAATGGAAAACATCTACGATATGTTATTTCCTAGCCTTCAGTGACATCACGTGCTTCTCAGCCTCCCTTGCTGGTTCCTTGCGGGCTTTGTTCCTGGCCAGCTTTCCTCATCTACCCTTTCTTCCCAGGGCTTCTCATCCTGTCTCCTGGCTCCAAGTCTCATATTTGTTTGTTGATGACTCTCACACATGCATCTCTCAAGCCTCTTTTCCAAGCTCCGTATTTATACTCATCTCCACTCAGATGTCCAATAAGCACCTCAAATCTAACAAGACCAAAGAGAACTCTTGATTTTCCCCAAATATCTGTTCTTCCCAGCCATCTCAGTTATTTACACCACCAGCCACTCTGTTTGTTGCTCAGGCCAAAAGTTTAGGAAACATCCTGAAAATAAAACAAAAATTAAAAAATCCTGAAAATAAGCCCACATCTGAATCAGGTTGTTTTAACACATTTAACTCCAAACCAGATTCCCAACTTGATCAACCAAAATCATCTCTGTGGCTAGTCTCCCCTCATCAATAATATGGACAGCAGTAATGGCTTCTACTTTCCTGCCTCACTCCATCCTCCATAGATCTTCTTTTTTTTCAATCCACCCATCTGTACACTGAAAACCAAGACCTTTTTTGTTTGATTTTTTTAAGAGACAGGATCTCACTATGTCACCCAGGTTGGAGTGCAGTGATATGATCACAGCTCACCGTAATCTTGAACTCCTGGGCTCAAGTGATCCTCCTGCCTCAGCCTCTGAGTAGCTGGGACTACAGTGTGTGCCACCACACCTGGCTAATTTCTTTTATTACTTTTTGAAGAGATGTGGCCTTGCTATGTTGCCCAGGTTGGTTTCGAACTCCTGGCCTCAAGTGATCCTCCCTTCTTGGCCTCCCAAAGTGCTGGGATTACAGATGTGAGCTATTGCACCTGATCATACATCTTTCTCAAGCACAAATCACTAATGTCACTACCCTGCTCAAAATACTCCAATGGCTTCCTAATACATTTAAGTAAAATCCAAATTTATTACCAGGCCACAATCCCTACAAAATCTGACTCCTACCTACTTCTCAGACCTTCCCCGCTTCTACTCTACCCCAGACTCCAACCATGTGGGAAGTTTGTGGCCCACCTCTGGTTTTGAGTTTCTGCATTATCCTTTTATTTTTTTTTTAAAGAGATGGAGTCTCACTCTGTTGCCCAGGCTGGAGTACAGTGACAGGATCATAGTTCACAGCAGCCTCAAACTCCTAGGCTCAAGCAATCCTCCTGCCTCTGTCTGCCCCTGAGTAGCTAAGACTACAGGTGTATGCCATCATTCCGGGCTAATTTTTTCTTTTTTTTTTTTAGAGATGGGGTCTTCCTATGTTCCCCAGGCTGGTCTCAAGCTTCTGGCCTCAAGTGATTCTCCTACCTCAGCCTCCTGACTTGCTGGGATTATAGGCATGAGCCACCACACCAGGCTCTGCACCTCCCATTCTGCTGGGAAAGCTTTCCCCCAAATCTTTACATGATTGCTGCCATCCACCTCATCTCTCAGGTCTCACAAAGACCTGTCCCAACCCAAGTTAAAGCCCTTCCTCCACCACTACCCAATCCATCTCTACGTCATTTACAACAACAGCAAACACTTAAGTAGGCTATGGTATACCAAGCCTAAGTCTACATGCTTTACCTAACTTTATATTTTCCACAGAATTTTTCACTGAATTTTCTTTTCTTTTTTTTTTTTTTTTTTTTTTTTAGACAGAGTCTCACGCTGTCACCTGGGCGAGAGTGACTATACTGTTTTCTCAGTACCAGTTGAAGAACACTGTCCTTCAGCAATGAACAAGGCTGAGCTCCTTTTTTCAACAAGTTTATGTCCCAGGGGGAGTGAAGTGACGCATAGGATAAACAAAGAAAATTTCAGGCTGGGCGTGATGGCTCACTCCTGTAATCCTAGCACTCTGGGAGGCCAAGGAAGGAGGATCACTGGAGGTCA